>JAJGOT010000929.1:0-147481 GCA_022457155.1 Cladopsammia gracilis | reverse complement strand
TTACAAAGCTTCTGAGAAAGCAAAGTGAGAAGATTGATTGGGAGGGAGTTTCATTTCCAGTCAAACTTGATAACATTGCAAAATTGAAAGAACAATCCAGAATTGCTGTTTGGGTGTTTGGGTGTTTGGGTGGGAAAATGAAGTTGTGCCGTTGAGACAGTCTGAAGTGGAAGGAGGAAAACCTGTGGATTTGTTGCTGTTGCATAAACTACCCAAGTTAAAAGAAGGTGAAGAAAGAAAACTTGGGCAAAAGATTTCAACCAAAGACTCATTATTGCTTGATTAAGAATATCAACTCACTGGTGCATGTGCAAGTCACCAAGCATAAACAAAGTGTTCATTTATGCAGAAGATGTTTGAATTTTTTTGGTTCTGCTCAGATAAACTAGCATTGCATGAAAAAGCTTGTTCCCAGTTTGAATCTGTCAGAATTGATATGCCAAAAGAGGAAGTTCGGTGAAGTGGAAGAATTTTCAAAGAAAGCAAAAGCATCCATTTGCAATATATGCTGATTTGAGGCAAGATTAGTTCCAATAGAAAGAAAGAAAACAATTTCATTTAGAGGGAATTAATATAATTCACAATGACAATTTCATTCTTTTCAACATCATTTGTGAAAGTTTTCAACATTTCCTCATATTTTCTTCCTTTGTTCATTTCATTCAGGAACCACAAACAATAATATCCACATTTCAAAACTATCCAGATCTTGAATTTGGAACCCATTTCTCAGAAAAAACTTCATCTTCGGATTCCATTTTTTCACATTCTCTTCCCATTCCCTTGGTGGTGGCATGCCAAATGAATCAAACCAACAGAAATCTTTTCCTTGCACAAAACAAGCAACCCAATGCGTTCCCACATTTTCCAAATCATCCAGATTGATCACACAGGGGGAATGATTCTTTCCAAGTTCTTCATTTCGTGCGAAGATTCCTTTCAATGGAATTTCAATTTCTCACACCATTTCCACAAGTCATGATTGCTCAACGCCTTGTCGATGAAGTTTTTTTTCCCTTACCTTTCCCTTTTCCCATTCCACGTTTCACATATGGGATTGTTGATGTGTTCCAACTCCCCATGAATGGTTGTGGTGGTTCCTGGACGCATTCCTTGTCCAGCAAATGCATGTGGATTTACATGAATTCCTTTCCCCTTCCCTCTCCCTCCAACTCCTTTTCCAACTAACACCTTTGACACTAATTGAATTGCCAGTGGAATCCAACTGCGGCGAGTGTCCCCAACAAACCACCTTTCTGTCCTCTTTCTATCTTCACTCCTGCTGGGCAAGAAAATCTTTCAAAAAACGCTTTCTGACCAGTTGTCATCTGCGACACCACTGGAAAGTGTTCAGGTGCTCTGGGAGGAATTCCACTCCCAAATATCTTTTTCAGTGCTGATTCTGCTCCAAAACTCAACCCCGCCATCCCCAATGCTTTTGCTGCAGGAACAAGCAATGGTTTCGCTAAACCTGCTAAAGTGTGAATAAATTCCCTCCCCTGACAATAGCTTTTCTAATTTGTGATTTGGATATCCAAATCCACTCCCCGCCCAGCTTGTCTTGCTCTCTCAATTCGATTGATTTGTGTCTGTGTCAAGTTGATGTCATGGTTTCCAGTCAAATTCTCAAATTTCAATCTCAAAGTCACAGCTTGGTTGCTTTCCAAAGGTTTTTGAAGTTTCTTCAATTGTCCTGGAGAGAAATTTAATTTAGTTTTATAAGTTCGGTGAAGTGGAAGAAATTTCAAAGAAAGCAAAAGCATCCATTTGCAATATATGCTGATTTTGAGGCAAGATTAGTTCCAATAGAAAGAAAGAAACAATCGGATGAGTTTTCTTTCACAGAAAAATTTCAGAAACACATTCCAGTTTCATATGCATTTCATGTGGTGAGTGATGTTGTGGAACGAGACCCAATTATCTTTAGAGCTGAAACGGATGAAGAAGATGTTGGAGATCAATTTGTGAAAGATTTGGTTGAGGTTGTGCAGGGAATTCAAGACGAAGTGAAATTTCCCAAGAAGATGATTTTTGGGAGGAAGAACGAAAAATATTTGAATAAGCTAAAATTTGTTGGTTGTGTGAAGAAGAATTTGTGGCAAGTGACAAAATTGTTAGAGATCATTGCCACTTCACAGGGGAATTCAGGGTGCAGCGCATGAAACATGCAACCTCCAGTGTAGAAAGCCAAAATTCACCCACGTGTGTTTTTCCACAACTTGAAAAGCTATGATGCGCATTTCATTGTGAAAGCATTGGGAAGAATTCCAGGAGATATCACATGTTTACCAAATACTGAAGAAAATTTATTTCTTTCACGAAGAAGATAGAGATGGGAAGATGGAAAGATGAGAATGGAAAACGAGAATAGATTGGCATGAGATACGATTTCTGGATTCCTTTGGATTCATGTCACATGCATTGAGAGATTTAGTGAATAATTTGACTGATGAAGAGTTGATTGAAACAAAACGTGTATTTGGGAAAGATTGGGGATTAGCAAGGCAAAAAGGAATATTTCCAAATGAGTGGTTAAATTCTGTGAAAAAGTTTCAAGAAGAAAGTTTGCCGGAAGAAGATGCATTCTTTTCCCAGTTAACTGGAGAAGGAGTGAGCAAGGAAGATATGGATCATGCAAGGAAAGTTTGGTTAGAAAGGAAAATGCAAAATATGGAGATTTTCACGATTTCTATTTGTTGTCAGATGTTTCATTGTTAGCTGATGTGTTTGAAGGATTCAGGAAAATTTGTCGAAAACACTATGACTTGGATCCAGCTTGGTTTTATACATCACCTGGGCTGGCTTGGGATGCTGCCTTGAAGACAAAAGGAGTAAAAGTTGAAATGGCAGATGCAACGGTGGAGAAAAGAAGAGTTGAATTGGAACTGCTGACAGACCCAGACATGTTGCTGTTCTTTGAAGGTGGAGTCCGTGGAGGAGTTTCCACGATATTTCATAGAAGAACGCAAGCAAACAATAAGTATATGGGAGATGATTTTGATCCAAAGAAAGAGTCAAAGTTTCTCCCATATTGGGATGCAAATAGCCTTTATGGATGGGCAATGACAAAACCCTTGCCAGTTGGAGCATTCGAGTGGATGAGTGAAGAAGACTTGGAGAAGTGGATAGAAATTCCTTGTGTGGTTGAAGTGGATGTGGATATTCCAAAAGA
The DNA here is from genome assembly GCA_022457155.1 of Cladopsammia gracilis. NCBI lineage: Eukaryota > Metazoa > Cnidaria > Anthozoa > Scleractinia > Dendrophylliidae > Cladopsammia > Cladopsammia gracilis. The sequence continues at coordinate 144,309 of JAJGOT010000929.1, read as the reverse complement.
TCTGCATGACAAGTTCAATGATTTTCCACCTTTGCCAGAAAGAATAAGAAAGAATGGAGTTGAGAAGCTCATTCCAAACTTGTGGAATAAGAGAGGAATGATTGTACATTATAGTATTTGAAACAAGCTTTGGAATTAGGTTGTGTGCTGAAGAAAGTGTGTAGAGGTGTGAAATTTAAGGAAGAATGTTGGATGAAAGAGTTCATTGAATGCAATGCAGCGTTGAGAAAAAATTGTCAAAATAATTTTGAGAAAGGGTTTTTCAAGTTGATGAACAATTCTGTGTATGGGAAAACAATAGAAAACATCAGGAGTCACCAGATCTCAAAATGGTCGTCCTGACCTCAAATCATCGCAAAAAAGCGAAAACAGTGCATTTCTACGAAAAATGCACAAAACGTGCGTTTCGGGCCGTGCAGAGCAAGTTTGGCAAAATCTCACTTTTGAGCTCAACAGATCTCAAAATCGTCGAACTGGTCTCAAATCATCTCCAAAAAGCGAAAACAGTGCATTTCTATGAAAAATGCACAAAACGTGCGTTTCGGACCGTGCGGAGCAAGTTTTGGCAAAATCTCACCTTTGAGCTCACCAGATCTCGAAATCGTTGTTCTGGTCTCAAATCATCTCCAAAACGCAAAACATTTCATTTCTATGAAAAATGCACAAAACGTGCGTTTCGGGCGGTGCAGATCAAGTTTTGGCAAAATCTCACTTTTGAGCTCACCAGATCTCAAAATCGTCGTTCTGGTCTAAAATCATCTCCAAAACGCGAAAGAGTGCATTTCTATGAAAAATGCACAAAACGTGCGTTTCGGGCGGTGCAGATCAAGTTTTGGCAAAATCTCACTTTTGAGCTCACCAGATCTCAAAATCGTCGTTCTGGTCTCGAATCATCGCAAAAAAGCGAAAACAGTGCATTTCTATGAAAAATGCACAAAACGTGCGTTTCGGGCCATGCGGAGCAAGTTTTGGCAAAATCTCACTTTTGAGCTCACCAGATCTCAAAATCGTCGAACTGGTCTCGAATCATCTCCAAAAAGCGAAAACAGCGCATTTCTATGAAAAATTCACAAAACGTACGTTTCGGGCCGTGCGGAGCAAGTTTTGCCAAAATCTCACTTTTTAGCATACCAGATCTTAAAATCGTCGTACTGGCCTCAAATCATGGCCAAAAAGCGAAAACAGTGCATTTCTATGAAAAATGTACAAAACGTGCGTTTCGGGCCGTGCGGAGCAAGTTTTGGCAAAATGTCACTTTTGAGCTCACCAGATCTCAAAATCGTCCTTCTGGTCACAAACCATCTCCAAAACGCGAAACAGTGCATTTCTATGAAAAATGCACAAAACGTGCGTTTTGGGCCATGCGGAGCAAGTTTTGGCAAAATCTCACTTTTGAGCTCACCAGATCTCAAAATCGTCGAACTGGTCTCAAATCATCTCCAAAAAGCGAAAACAGTGCATTTCTATGAAAAATGCACAAAACGTACGTTTCGGGCCGTGCGGAGCAAGTTTTGCCAAAATCTCACTTTTTAGCACACCAGATCTTAAAATCGTCGTACTGGCCTCAAATCATGGCCAAAAAGCGAAAACAGTGCATTTCTATGAAAAATGTACAAAACGTGCGTTTCGGGCCGTGCGGAGCAAGTTTTGCCAAAATCTCACTTTTTAGCACACCAGATCTTAAAATCGTCGTACTGGCCTTAAATCATGGCCAAAAAGCGAAAACAGTGCATTTCTATGAAAAATGTACAAAACGTGCGTTTTGGGCCATGCGGAACATGTTTTGGCAAAATCTCACTTTTGAGATGACCAGATCTCAAAATCGTCGAACTGGTCTCAAATCATCTCCAAAAAGCGAAAACAGTGCATTTCTAAGAAAAATGAACAAAACGTGCGTTTCGGGCCGTGCGGAGCAAGTTTTGCCAAAATCTCACTTTTGAGCTCACCAGACCTCAAAATCGTCAGTAGTTGGTATATGGGGGTTCTGGCGAATTTTTTTCCAACCTTACCTGATGAGGATATTCCACTTTTAGCACAAACTTTTTTCATCATTTTTCTCCTCATTTAAGCACAACTCCTCCTTCTCTCACCTTTCAAACTTACCCTCATTCCCCACGTAGGTTTCACAATTTCACTTGTTCAAATTTAACACAACCATTCCCCTCCTCCTTGCCTTTCAACGTACCCCTTTCAGCAGAAAATCATTTCTATGAAATTGTTTTCTCCTCACTCATCAAAGCACACTTTCACTTTTTCCTTCCATTGATTGATAGTTTCACTCATTTGTTTGTCACACCAATATGGAATCAACTCTACTAATTTCTCCCACACAAAATTTTGTCTTTTTATCTCTACAGCAAGCAGCTTAACTTGTTCTTCTAAATTCACAAACGATTCAAACAAAAGTTCAACAGAATCAATTTCACTCTCACTTCCACTCTCACTCACAGATTGACTTGACGAACTCATTTTCTTTCCATTCATTCTTTTTCCAACCAATCCGTGTCCACTGCTGATGAATCCAAATCGCGAAACTTGATTGGTCTTTTTATCTTCTTGTTCTTTTTCACTCCTTCCACTTCAGGCAACTGTTTCTGTTTTGCCAACAACAATTCTTCTCCATAGAAACTCCCATTCACTTTTTTCCCCTTTAAATCTTCTAACTCATAAGTCACAGGTTTCGACGCTTTCACCTTCACAACAACAAAAGCTTTTCTTGACCAATTCGGGGTGAATCCTTTGTCATATTCCATGCGTTTGTACTTCACAATTCTCACTCTTTGACCAAGTTTGAACTTCACCTCAACTGTCTTGAACAATTCCTCGGGATACAGCTTTGCGAAAACCTCTCTTTCCCTGCTCTTCACACTTGCAGCTGTTGGAGTCATTCCAACACTTCTGTGAAAAGTTTTGTTATAATGATTCATAATCGGTTGCAACACATCCGACCCATTTTCTTGTATTTGCTGCTGTGAAATGCTTCCATATTCTTTCCTTCAATGTTCTGATAAATCTTTCCGCAACACTTGCTTTTTCCATGGTTTTTGTGTGATATATTTCAATCCCATTCTTTCTCAGGAATTTAGGGAAATCTCTCTTGAATTCATTTCCTTCATCTGTCCACAGTTTCTTTGGCCTCCTCTGCGTTTCATCAAATATTTCCTCTAACTTCTCTTTGATCTCTTCACTTGATTTCCCCACCATTGCTTTTGCCCATGCGAATTTGGAGAAAATATCCAACACCACTAGAATATTTCTATATCCTGAATTCCACTCTTCAAAGTTGCTCATTTCTGCTAAATCTGCAGTCCAAATGTCATCAATCCCAAACACTAAAACTCGCCTTTTCTCGAAATGTCTCCTGACTGGTTTGTGTAATTCGAGCTTTTGAGTCCAGTCATCACTCAAAAGCTCTTCACGTTTCCCTGCTTCCTCCCCATTCCCAACTTTTGCTTCACATTGATCACATTTCTTGCCAGTGCATGGCCCCACTGTCTTTCTTCCCAGGGAATTGCATCCATAGCTGCAACCATCTTTCTGCCAGCTTTGTTTTTGCATTTAATTGGATTTCCCCGCTCTGCGCTTCGCTTCGCTCGCTTCGCTCGCTTCCCACAAACAGCATAATCCACATTATGCTGCATTGCCACAGCATCTGTTTTTCCTGTGGGTTGTTGCATAATTTCGAGAATCTTTCCACTTTCATCAAATTTCACTTGCTTGTGCAATGGGTTGAATGGTCCTGTGAAGTTGTGTCTAGGGAGAGTGAATCCACCTTTGGGTTTTGGCAGTGTTCCAATCAAGCTGTGAACATCAACTCCACTTCCACTTCGCCCATCTAAATCTATTCTGTCTGTCTTATATTTCGTTTTTGGCCGAATAGCCACACTCAACTTATCCAGCATATCCGAAGCTGTTTTCTCCAGGAAAGGTTTTGACTTTTCTAATGCAAATGAAACTGTTTTTTTCTGCATTTTGGGATTCCGCAGAAACTCACTTGCACCAAATCGACCCATTTCAACTGCTTTTTTTCCCAACCAAGGAATTGCATGTGCAACACCAGTCATTGCAAGTTCACCAAAGCCCCCACCTTGTGAGGGCAGACTCAGTTTCCCGGTTTTACTTCACTCAGTTTGATGAATCTTGTTTTCTTTATTCCACAGGAAGCGCAATGGCAAAACCACATTGGTCTCCCCTTTGAATTAAAGAATGTTCCACTCGGTTCAACGCATTCTGTTTCTTTTCTTTCTTTCACGCAATATGATTTCATTTTAGAGGGAATTAATATAATTCACAATGACAATTTCATTCTTTTCAACATCATTTGTGAAAGTTTTCAACATTTCCTCATATTTTCTTCCTTTGTTCATTTCATTCAGGAACCACAAACAATAATATCCACATTTCAAACTATCCAGATCTTGAATTTGGAACCCATTTCTCAGAAAAAACTTCATCTTCGGATTCCATTTTTTCACATTCTCTTCCCATTCCCTTGGTGGTGGCATGCCAAATGAATCAAACCAACAGAAATCTTTTCCTTGCACAAAACAAGCAACCCAATGCGTTCCCACATTTTCCAAATCATCCAGATTGATCACACAGGGGGAATGATTCTTTCCAAGTTCTTCATTTCGTGCGAAGATTCCTTTCAATGGAATTTTCAATTTCTCACACCATTTCCACAAGTCATGATTGCTCAACGCCTTGTCGATGAAGTTTTTTTCCCCTTACCTTTCCATTTTCCCATTCCACGTTTCACATATGGGATTGTTGATGTGTTCCAACTCCCCATGAATGGTTGTGGTGGTTCCAGACGCATTCCTTGTCCAGCAAATGCATGTGGATTTACATGAATTCCTTTCCCCTTCCCTCTCCCTCCAACTCCTTTTCCCAACACCTTTGACACTAATTGAATTGCCAGTGGAATCCCAACTGCGGCGAGTGTCCCCAACAAACCACCTTTCTGTCCTCTTCCTATCTTCACTCCCTGCTGGGCAAGAAAATCTTTCAAAAAACGCTTTCTGACCAGTTGTCATCTGCGACACCAACTGGAAGAGTTCAGGTGCTCTGGGAGGAATTCCACTCCCAAATATCTTTTTCAGTGCTGATTCTGCTCCAAAACTCAACCCCGCCATCCCCAATGCTTTTGCTGCAGGAACAAGCAATGGTTTCGCTAAACCTGCTAAAGCTGTGAATAAATTCCCTCCCCTGACAATAGCTTTTCTAATTTGTGATTTAGATATCACCAAATCCACTCCCCGCGCAGCTTGTCTTGCTCTCTCAATTCGATTGATTTGTGTCTGTGTCAAGTTGATGTCATGGTTTCCAGTCAAATTCTCAAATTTCAATCTCAAAGTCACAGCTTGGTTGCTTTCCAAAGCTTTTTCAAGTTTCTTCAATTGTCCTGGAGAGAAATTTAATTTAGTTTTATAATAGGTTGTCATTTTCTTATACAACTACAAGTTCTCCTCCAACAACATCCAGGATCACTTCTTTTTCCTTCAAAACCAATGCATATATTGTGTAGTCTTGAGCTTGCGCTGCTTGATTTAGACGATAGTGAAAAACCAACCGTTTTGGATCGTTTGTCAAGTTGCTTTTGTTTTCTCTCAAATCGAAATAGATCAGTGGATAAAGAGTTGAAAAATTTGCCACATTCAATTGAACTCCAGTGTTATAGTCATTTTTGCGATAACGATAATCCAAAGCATCCTCCAGAATTCTCAGCTTGAAATTTGCGTCATATTCTATCTCTGGATAAAATTCTGGTCCATATTGCAGTCGACAATTGGCAAGATGTGTGGCACCATTTCCTCCACCATCAACATCAAATGTGTTGAAAATATAAGGATTTTCTTTTATATTATTACTTTTTCTTGTTTCTTGAATCCAGATGAAAACATGCTTTGCATCTTTCACACCTGGAGACAATTGCCAAATTCCATCTGCATCTCTTCGACTTGAAGAGGGGTGAATTGTTTCCTGAAGAAAACTCCACTTTTTAGGTTTCAAGAAATTTTCATTGATTTTCAACTGGCCTTTTGGAGAAAAGGTTAACATTGGCACCCACAATTCAAACGTTCTCACAACAACGCGTCGATTTGTGTTACCATATTGGAAGATTAATTCTGCGTCATCCTGCAAGTCAATTTCAAATTCAATTGCCATTGGTGGAAGGAGAGAATCTTCCAATGTTTCAAAGAAAGCATAACGGTTGAGGGGAATGATAGTTTCAACTGATTTCCTTGCTTGCGTCAACAATTCTCTTGCTCGAATTCCATCGTTCGTAGCTAAAACTGTTCCATCTATTGTATCCAAATACCAAAACTGTGACTTGGCGACACTTCTTGCATAATCATCCGAATACTCCAGGAGATTCTTTATGAAAACAGCTTTATGTGCATTGTCCAGATTATAAAGGGTTTTAGCGTTTGATGACACTTTCAATTTCTTGATCAGTGAAAATGAACTATTCAAGGTGGAGCTTCTTGTTGTTGCTCCAATTGCTGCTCCATCTGCTCTAGCTTCAAAGGTGTAATTGACGCAAAAATAGGCGTTGTACCAATCATACCAATTATTCCTGTCAGCAACCATGAATTTATAACCTGCCTTTGCTTGATGTTGGTTATTTCCTGGGAAGGTCAGTGGAGTATTCAATTGATATCTGACGAAGGTGTTTTTTTCGAGAAATTCGGGCGATCTAAACATTTTATTCTGATAAACAAAATTATGAACCACCCCTCTGAATGGAAAAAATCTATATCCCAGAACGTGGGAAATATGCCTGGAAACACAAAGGAACTGGAGTCATTCGAGACAGTTTGATGAAAATTGGCAAACCTCTTTTGGGCTTGGCTAAGTCTGCAGCAAGTCAGTTGGTCAAGAAATCAGTTGAAAAACCAGCGGATGCAGGGTCAAAGGTTATTGTCAAGAAAGCTGGGGACAAACTTCAAACGATTTTGAAAGGGAAAGCAGCGAAACCATCTGTTCTACAACTCCCCGCTCCAGCCGTACGTCCGAAACCCAAACCAAAACCCAAAGTTTCTCAAAATGCTCTCATTCGACTCAATCAATTAATTTCCCAATCATGAATTTGAGATCGCTTCGCGGCTCGCTTCACAGTTGTGAAATTAATTGAATTTTTTTCATTCACACATCCTTTTCCCTCCCTTCGGCTGCTTCCCGAATATACAGCGTGAAAGCCATATCCATGTCATTCATATCCAATGGATTGTTTCGTCCATCTGTCACATAAACTCGAATTGATTGAATCATTCGTTTGTTCACAGGATGCCATTCCAACCTCATTGGTTCAACTGAAAAGGGATAACTGACGTGAAGCATTGTTGTTGACAAAGGAAAGAGCACATCATTTCCTATATTTGCAACTTTTCTGTCCAGTCCACTCCACGCGTGATATTTGGGGTATTTGTGGACACGTTTGTTCCCCCAGTCAACACCATTTTCTCAAATCCAAGCAAATTCGCCAAATCCCCACTTTGCAAATCAATTTCAATTGTGTTGTCCAGTGTCATGACTGTCTTGAAGATGCTTTTGTCAAAGAAGAGGTTCACTTTTTCAGATCCAATTTGATTCTTGAGAACAGCGTTGATTGTTTTATAGCCATACATTCCATCAGCAAATGTGATCGTTTTCCAGGCACTCTCACTTGTTGTCTTCCATTTCAGAGTGTTGTTGCCAAAGCTATTTCTAATATTATACCATGAATAATTCATTGTCACGAGTTTGTTCAAAGCTGCTTCGTGATTTTTCCCTTCCTCCAGCATAATCGGGGGATCAAAACGAATCACAAAATCATGCGATTATTGATTGCTCTGTTGGTGTTTTGCGAGTTGTGAGTCAAGCAAAAGTGGAATCATTTTATTTGAGACAATAGTTTTTTCACTTGACTTGCTGAGATCACTCCAGATTTCTGCAAAATTTTCAAAATATGTCCGAGATCATTTCGCAACTTCAATGAAGTGTTTCCAGCTTTGATGGAACCCAAACCCACTTCCAGTTTATTGATGAGTGGGTCGAGTGAGTGAAGCGAGCGAAGCGAGTCCTGGAGTGTGTCCTGAAGTCCATAACCTTGAAAGCCAAATTGCCTTTTCCCCATCTTTTCACCTGCATCTGCTCGTTTTGCAGTGTCAGTTCGAATGGCATTTCTTATTTCTTCCAGTTCAGGAATTGTCTTACCATGTATTTGAAGGTTACTTTATGTGTTGGATCATCTGCATACTGTGTAATAATTCGGCTTATAGTTGACAAAAGATTTGACTCTTCACTTCTGGGTGGCATCTTTCTCTTCGCTTTTTGACTTGGTTCAGCTAGAGTTGGTTCAGTTGGTTCAGCTAGAGTTGGAAGAGTTGGTTCAGATGGTGTTGGACTTGCTAGAGATGGAGGTAGTTCCCAAACTGGTGGTTGTGTCATTATTGGTTCAGTGTGTGACTGAGTTGAAATTGAAGGTCCAAAAGCTAAATCCATTGCTTGTTCCATGGGATAATCTTTTCGAATATAATAAAGTAGCTTATTAGAAGGTGAAAGGCTTTCAAAATCTTCTTCGCTCAGCTCAGCCCCCTCTGCCTGGCTCATTTCACCCCAATTTGAAAGCGAGCTGTGTGAAGATGAAGCGACTGAAGGGAGCCTCGAAGAGGAAGGTGAAATGTGAAGTGATGGCATGAGAGAACTTTGACGAGAACTCTGATGAGAACCAACTGGTTCAACCACACTTAAAACATCCAGTTTCTTCGTCACGGGATTCAACATCTTTTCATATGAAGTTGTCTTCATTTCTTCCTCAATCTTTCTCCGCTTGAAAGCATTCAAGATTCCTTGAGATTGGTCAGCTTTTGCTTCTTTCACAGAGGCAAGTTCTGCCCATTTCTTTATCGACATTTTTCTTTCATATGACAAAAAATGCGTTTCTCAAACTTTGACTTTCTCTCTCAATCAACTGGAGCAGAATCAATCAAACCCCCGTTCCAACAAATCCATCCCGCTATGCCAAGTGAATCCTTCCGAATGCTTATCTGCGGGCCTTCCAATTGTGGGAAGACAAATGTGCTTCTGAATATGCTTTATCACCTTCTCTTCTTCGATGAAATCATTCTTTTCGCAAAGAACCTTCACCAAGATAAGTATGTGGGACTCTTGAAGGATTTTCAAACACGCGCCAATCCAGTTGCAGGTTATGAGTTATCACACCTTTCTCCAAATGCGTTCCGCTGAAAGATTTGTTTCAAGATGCCGAAGGTCAACGAGTTGTGATTTTCGATGACTTTGCCTGTGACAAGAATCAGGATGAAATGATCAACTGGTTCTTCAATGGGCGACATTGCAACTGCAGCATAATTTATCTTGCCCAAAGATTTTTCAAAGTGCCGAAAGATATCAGAGACAATTGTTCCCATTTTTGCATATTCCGATTTCCCCCAAAAGATTGCAAACGAATCGCTGATGAGTTGGGGATAGATCCAAGCAAGTTGACTGAAGCAACCAAAAATGATTTCTCCTTTCTCTTTGTGGATCAACCACGAAAGAAGCTGTTGAAAAACTTTGATGAGGAGATTTAAAATGGGACATTTAAATGAATCAAAGGAAGATGCGGAAAATTCAGACATTGCATCGCTCCAGGACTCGCTTCGCTCACTTCAAAAGTCGATTGACACACTTGCCACAATTCACTATGTGGATTCAAGTTCAATTTTTCCTGGAGGTTGAATCACAGGAGATGTGGACATGAATACGAATAAAATCACAAATCTTTCCACTCCCGTGGATGAATTTGATGTTGCGACAAAGGAATATGTGGACAAGACAGTTGCGGAATCTGGGCTCTTGTCAATTCTTTCCGCAGCAACTTCAACCTATGTGGATGCCTTCATCAATGAAAATGCAGACTGTTTCTATTCAGTTGATCGACAATCGGACGTTGAGTTACAGAAGGGAGGCTCGAGAAAGATCAAGTTGTTGATTGACCACACTCTCTCCGGTCTTGATGCATCTCAAAGCGAAAAAAGTGAAAGACCACTTCTGTCGATGCAGAAAAATGCCAAAAGATTTTTCATGACTTTCGATGGCGTTATTGATAAGTTGATTTCAGACATTAACCTCAATCCCCAGGGTGGAGCTGCAGATATTGTGAACATTTTCATCTTGTTCCGACTTGCTTCATTCAATGGTTCATATTATAACCTTCGAAATGGTTTGTTTGGACACGACAACGGAGAATGGGATAAATTCGTGTGCTTCAAAGATAATGGAAATTTGGTGATTTCTGGAGTGGATGGAAAGGATTTCGAGGAGATTGGCAATTATCCTCCAAAAGCTGATCTTTCCATCCTCAATGCTTGGCATTGCCTTTCAATTCACTGGATCGTGTCGAATTCATCTCAACCTGTCAGCAGTTGTTGGGTGAAAGGGAAAAAGTTGAAAAACTTCACTGCATCTACTTCCCCAGGAGCCAACACAATGGTCTTTGGGGACATAAATCCAAACACAACCGTTCCACTTCATGGAGATGTTCAACTCTTTGTGCTTTATAAGGGGCGAAGCTTGTCTGACAATGTGATTAAAGCGCATCACATGATGATTTGCAAAAGATTTGGTGTTGATCACGACGAAATTACATTTGGTGAATGAAAATGGGAATTTACAATGAAAAACCAGAGGAAAGTGACTCAGAGATTCTCATGCGATTTCGAATTCTTGAACAGCGTGGACCAAGTGGAGGCATGCAACTTTCTCAAGGAAATTGGAATGCTGAAGGTCATAAGTTGTCCCATCTTGCACAGGGAACAAGGAATGCCGATGCAGTCACAAAGCATCAACTGGAAGTGCGTTTGTCAACCAAAACCAACAAAGCAGATCGAATTGTTTTGACAGATCACTTGGATGCAAATTATCACGCCATCTTGAACGTTCAAACAGCGGGAGACAACGATGCCATGTCGCTCTTCTCCGCCAAATCCATGTTTTTGACCACAAATGGAAATGTCTTTGATGCAAAGAATCAGTCAATTGATAACTTGAGGACTGATCGGAACAACGATTCATCCGCTGTGAGCATGTCCACTTTGAAAAGCTGGCGCCCAGATGCACTTCCTCCAACCCATGAAGTCACATAAGATTTAGATTTGAAACAGTTTCAATGTGATCAATGTGAAACAGAATGATCGGAGTTTCTATCGCACAAATTATGACACGCTCATGCCATTTGAGGATATTCGAAGAACTTTCTTGCCTCGGAATGAAATTTTCGCCATGGAAGTTGACTTGGATATGGGCCATCACAACATTTTCAACTTGAATGACCCGACGATGGATGCGCAAGCTGCAACGAAGGGTTATGTGGATGCCGCCAGGGGTTTCGCTGGTGACATGGGTGGGAAGAAAATCACAAATCTCGGGGAACCAACTGAGTCAGATGATGCTGCAACGAAAAGTTTCGTGAATGTGAAAACAGCGCTTTGCCTCTCCAAATCTGGTGGAACAATGAGTGGGGAAATCGACATGGGTGGGATGAAAATCACAAAGGTTGGAACACCAACTGATGCAGATGATGCAGCGACAAAGGCAGATGTGGATGCCATCGGAAGTCAGATTCACCAATCCCAGATCACCTCAGTTGGTGCAACAAATGTGTTTCACTATCTCATGAACAATGTGGATGAATCAAGTTCTGAGTCAAACATCACAGATGTGGAAATTGATGATTTCGCGGGATCTCCGCATGAATTCAACAAGAAGGCATATGCATTCAAAGTTGCAAAGCAAGCTGACAATCGTTTCATCGGTCGACTTGGATTCAACTTTTTCATGCTTCCTGAGGAAGAGTTCACAATGTGCTTGGAATTTTTCCCATCCAAGATGACAGGTGCAACTGTGAATTGTGTGTCGACAGCTTTGAACGTGAAACGGCAAGCAAGCAAAACATTTTCAGGAGATGCACCGGTGCAACCAATGATCCGGTTAATCGTGCACGTGCACAAATGGCGGATTTCACCTCCAGAATATTTGATGGTTGACATGCATTGTACGGGAAGTGCTTCTGATCCAGTGAAGCAGGATGCGCATTTGATTGTCTATGGTGTGAAGGGAGATGTTTCGGATGTTCAATCTTCTGTTTTCGATTCCCCGTTTTCATTTGAGAATGAGAAAATGGTCATGCAAGCCAACTTGGACATGAATGGCCACAAAATCATTGGAAACAAATTTTGTGTGTTTGGTCACTTCCGCATCAGTGACAACTCAAACTTTTTCCTGTTTGGTGTGAACAATTATTTGTTTTTCCCCATGGATGTGAAAATCGTGGGAGCAGCTATGGCACATATGAATCATTCATTGGCATCCAGAGTGGATGTGAATGTCGGATTGGAGGGAGACAGATATCCAGTGAATTGGCCTGGTGGAAGGGGAGTCAAATTTGAATATGCTGTTGGAAATGGTGTGACTGTGCCAAAAATGAAAACTGTGAATTTCTTAGTTCAGAAAGGTGTGAAGTTGGGAAGAGATGATGTGGTTGTTTTGAGTTTGGTGTTTGAAATTATTTAGTCTTCATGGCTCGCTTCGCTCACTCATCAACGGTTTCATATTCATCGAATAAACTTGGAGTTGTGACAACTTGTGAAACAAGTACTTCATCAACAATGCATGTGACTGCGCGTCGTGAACCCAAGAAGATTTGTTTGAAAGTCACAAACACATCTCCCTGCATTGTGTCAAAGTTGGGATGGAATTTGGTTTTGTGAGTTGCATCAGTTTGTTTCCAAAATTTTGTTTGCCAATCAACTTTCCCCCAAAGATTTCCATCTGCCAGAAGTTTGAAATCTTGCACACGGAAATCACTTCGTGCACCCATTTCGGATAGTTTAGATCTTTTATCGAGTGCTTGACCAATCATCTTGGTTTTGATTTTCTTCATGAGGTGAAGATCTTCTTCGTTGAGTTTGATTTGGAGATTTTTGGTTTTCCAGTCTTTGTTTTCGAAGTTTTTCATTTGAACTTGCTTGAAAAGGATTTGCAATGGTTTTCCATCCACCCATTGCAGGGGAACGATGAAACCGAATTTGATTCTTTTTGGTTTGCCAGATGAGATTCTCGCGAGGTCAACTTGTTTGAAATTCATTTTTCTTATAAATTTTATTTTTCAAAGAAAATGAGAAACTTGAATGAAAATTTTCTGCGAATTGAAGATGTTGAATCTGTTTCGCCAATCTCCCAAGAGATTCCATGGGATGAACGCCAAATTGAATTGGCAAATCTCTTGGGAGAAGATTTTGAAGATTGTGAATTAGAAATGCGTAGTCAAACACTTCATAACATTGATGCTGTTCCTGTTGTGACTTTGGTGGAACGATGGCGAGAGTTGGAAGAGTTGACCATGGGTGATCCACAAAGAATGGTGTTGATACGATCTTGGGCAGCACAATGGCCGCGAGAATTGACTGATCTGGATAACTTCTTGTTCCCAAATGGGTTGGAGACTGTCATATGTGGAAGAGGTTGATTTCGTTTCCAATGGAAATGAAACACTTCATGGTTGTTCAATAGGTAAATAATAAATTCCCTTCGTTCTTTTTCTATCATCCAACTCAGCCACTTCTGCGCCCTTCTCCCGCTGTATTTTAGCCATCATCTTCAACCTCTTCATTCGATCAATACATTTCTCTAAATCCTCCGATAACCAATTCACTTGATGTGATAAATCATGCTGATCAAGGAAATGCTTTTTCTTTCTGAGGAGTTGATTTGAATAGTTTGAGTTTGAGTGACAAATGATCAGTTGCTTTGAAATTTTGAAATGAATAGTTTGAGTTTGAAACAAATGAGATCAGTTGCTTTGAAATTTGGTTTGGAAGGATGGGAACATATTCGGAAAAAAGTGAAATGTTGGAATTTTTAGATTGGGAATCAAGGCGAGTGAAGCGAGCAGAGCGAGCAAGCGAAGCGCTGCGAAGCGAGAGGCGAATGAGAAATTTACCTCCAAAACATATCCATCTCCTGGAAAAACGTTGGAGAGAAAGAGGATTGGAGAAAGTCTTGCGTCTTGCGAGAAATGTGGATAGAAAGAAAGAAATTCGTCAAAATCTCGCTGTTTTGAGAGGAATGGAATTGAAGCCAATGTTTGTGAAACGACAAGCTGCGTTAAAAGAGTTTGCGAGAGAATTTGTGATATTGAATAGTGAAGAAATATCTGATAGATGGGAAGATGAAAAGAAGAATCCATTTGGTGAAGGATTTGGTGGAACTCCTCAAGATATGTTTGAAATTGTGCAACTGGACGTGGAAAAGTTGTTGAAGGAGAATGTGAGAAATAAAGTCAAGTTTGTTTTGAAATGTTTGATGCAGAAAGCAAATATGGCAACTGGAGAAACTGAAATTATAAGCGCTGACTTTCACTCCGAAGTTGAAACGATTTTAGAAGGAAGTGATGTGAGAAAATTATTCACTCGAATGACTGAAAGGGTTCAAGAGAATTTTGCGAACTTTTTAAGGAAAGGCAGCAACTGGCAGTTTCTGAGATTTGAAGAATTGTCGAATTTCTTTGTGAGATTTCGACCGCTGAGAGGAAGAAGGTGGTTTCAACTTCCTAAAACACTTCAGAATAAGAAGGTGATTGTGAATATGAAAAATAAAGATAAGCAATGTTTCAAGTGGTGTGTTACACGAGCTTTGAATCCAGTTGAAAGGGATGAGGAACAAGTTACAAAGCTTCTGAGAAAGCAAAGTGAGAAGATTGATTGGGAGGGAGTTTCATTTCCAGTCAAACTTGGTAACATTGCAAAATTTGAAAGAAACAATCCAGGAATTGCTGTTTGGGTGTTTGGGTGTTTGGGTGGGAAAATGAAGTTGTGCCGTTGAGACAGTCAGAAGTGGAAGGAGGAAAACCTGTGGATTTGTTGCTGTTGCATAAACTACCCAAGTTAAAAGAAGGTGAGGAAAGAAAACTTGGGCAAAAGATTCAACCAAAGACTCATTATTGCTTGATTAAGAATATCAACTCACTGGTGCATGTGCAAGTCACCAAGCATAAACAAAGTGTTCATTGATGCAGAAGATGTTTGAATTTCTTTGGTTCTGCTCAGAAACTAGCATTGCATGAAAAAGCTTGTTCCCAGTTTGAATCTGTCAGAATTGATATGCCAAAAGAGGGAAGTTCGGTGAAGTGGAAGAATTTTCAAAGAAAGCAAAAGCATCCATTTGCAATATATGCTGATTTTGAGGCAAGATTAGTTCCAATAGAAAGAAAGAAACAATCGGATGAGTTTTCTTTCACAGAAAAATTTCAGAAACACATTCCAGTTTCATATGCATTTCATGTGGTGAGTGATGTTGTGGAACGAGACCCAATTATCTTTAGAGCTGAAACGGATGAAGAAGATGTTGGAGATCAATTTGTGAAAGATTTGGTTGAGGTTGTGCAGGGAATTCAAGACGAAGTGAAATTTCCCAAGAAGATGATTTTTGGGAAGGAAGAACGAAAAATATTTGAAAAAGCTAAAATTTGTTGGTTGTGTGAAGAAGAATTTGTGGCAAGTGACAAAATTGTTAGAGATCATTGCCACTTCACAGGAATTCAGAGGGTGCAGCGCATGAAACATGCAACCTCCAGTGTAGAAAGCCAAAATTCACCCACGTGTGTTTTTCCACAACTTGAAAAGCTATGATGCGCATTTCATTGTGAAAGCATTGGGAAGAATTCCAGGAGATATCACATGTTTACCAAATACTGAAGAAAAATTTATTTCTTTCACGAAGAAGATAGAGATGGGAAGATGGAAAGATGAGAATGGGAAAACGAGAATAGATTGGCATGAGATACGATTTCTGGATTCCTTTGGATTCATGTCACATGCATTGAGAGATTTAGTGAATAATTTGACTGATGAAGAGTTGATTGAAACAAAACGTGTATTTGGGAAAGATTGGGGATTAGCAAGGCAAAAAGGAATATTTCCAAATGAGTGGTTAAATTCTGTGAAAAAGTTTCAAGAAGAAAGTTTGCCGGAAGAAGATGCATTCTTTTCCCAGTTAACTGGAGAAGGAGTGAGCAAGGAAGATATGGATCATGCAAGGAAAGTTTGGTTAGAAAGGAAAATGCAAAATATGGGAGATTTTCACGATTTCTATTTGTTGTCAGATGTTTCATTGTTAGCTGATGTGTTTGAAGAATTCAGGAAAATTTGTCGAAAACACTATGACTTGGATCCAGCTTGGTTTTATACATCACCTGGGCTGGCTTGGGATGCTGCCTTGAAGACAAAAGGAGTAAAAGTTGAAATGGCAATGCAACGGTGGAGAAAAGAAGAGTTGAATTGGAACTGCTGACAGACCCAGACATGTTGCTGTTCTTTGAAGGTGGAGTCCGTGGAGGAGTTTCCACGATATTTCATAGAAGAACGCAAGCAAACAATAAGTATATGGGAGATGATTTTGATCCAAAGAAAGAGTCAAAGTTTCTCCCATATTGGGATGCAAATAGCCTTTATGGATGGGCAATGACAAAACCCTTGCCAGTTGGAGCATTCGAGTGGATGAGTGAAGAAGACTTGGAGAAGTGGATAGAAATTCCTTGTGTGGTTGAAGTGGATGTGGATATTCCAAAAGATCTGCATGACAAGTTCAATGATTTTCCACCTTTGCCAGAAAGAATAAGAAAGAATGGAGTTGAGAAGCTCATTCCAAACTTGTGGAATAAGAGAGGAATGATTGTACATTATAGTATTTTGAAACAAGCTTTGGAATTAGGTTGTGTGCTGAAGAAAGTGTGGAGAGGTGTGAAATTTAAGGAAGAATGTTGGATGAAAGAGTTCATTGAATGCAATGCAGCGTTGAGAAAAAATTGTCAAAATAATTTTGAGAAAGGGTTTTTCAAGTTGATGAACAATTCTGTGTATGGGAAAACAATAGAAAACATCAGGAGCTCACCAGATCTCAAAATGGTCGTCTTGACCTCAAATCATCGCAAAAAAGCAAAAAACAGTGTATTTCTATGAAAAATGCACAAAACGTGCGTTTCGGGCCGTGCAGAGCAAGTTTTGGCAAAATCTCACTTTTGAGCTCACCAGATCTCAAAATCGTCGAACTGGTCTCAAATCATCTCCAAAAAGCGAAATCAGTGCATTTCTATGAAAAATGCACAAAACGTGCGTTTCGGACCGTGCGGAGCAAGTTTTGGCAAAATCTCACTTTTGAGCTCACCAGATCTCAAAATCGTCGTTCTGGTCTCAAATCATCTCCAAAAAGCGAAAACAGTGCATTTCTATGAAAAATGCACAAAACGTGCGTTTCGGACCGTGCGGAGCAAGTTTTGGCAAAATCTCACTTTTGAGCTCACCAGATCTCAAAATCGTCGTTCTGGTCTAAAATCATCTCCAAAACGCGAAAGAGTGCATTTCTATGAAAAATGCACAAAACGTGCGTTTCGGGCGGTGCAGATCAAGTTTTGGCAAAATCTCACTTTTGAGCTCACCAGATCTCAAAATCGTCGTTCTGGTCTCAAATCATCGCAAAAAAGCGAAAACAGTGCATTTCTATGAAAAATGCACAAAACGTGCGTTTGGGGCCATGCGGAGCAAGTTTTGGCAAAATCTCACTTTTGAGCTCACCAGATCTCAAAATCGTCGAACTGGTCTCAAATCATCTCCAAAAAGCGAAAACAGTGCATTTCTATGAAAAATGCACAAAACGTACGTTTCGGGCCGTACGGAGCAAGTTTTGTCAAAATTTCACTTTTGAGCTCACCAGATCTCAAAATCGTCGTTCTGGTCTCAAATCATCGCAAAAAAGCGAAAACAGTGCATTTCTATGAAAAATGCACAAAACGTGCGTTTCGGGCCATGCGGACCAAGTTTTGGCAAAATCTCACTTTTGAGCTCACCAGATCTCAAAATCGTCGAACTGGTCTCAAATCATCTCCAAAAAGCGAAAACGGTGCATTTCTATGAAAAATGCACAAAACGTACGTTTTGGGCCGTGCGGAGCAAGTTTTGCCAAAATTTCACTTTTGAGCTCACCAGATCTCAAAATGGTCGTCCTGACCTCAAATCATCGCAAAAAAGCGAAAACAGTGCATTTCTACGAAAAATGCACAAAACGTGCGTTTCGGGCCGTGCAGAGCAAGTTTTGGCAAAATCTCACTTTTGAGCTCACCAGATCTCAAAATCGTCGAACTGGTCTCAAATCATCTCCAAAAAGCAAAAACAGTGCATTTCTATGAAAAATGCACAAAACGTGCGTTTCGGACCGTGCGGAGCAAGTTTTGGCAAAATCTCACTTTTGAGCTCACCAGATCTCGAAATCGTTGTTCTGGTCTCAAATCATCTCCAAAACGCAAAACATTTCATTTCTATGAAAAATGCACAAAACGTGCGTTTCGGGCGGTGCAGATCAAGTTTTGGCAAAATCTCACTTTTGAGCTCACCAGATCTCAAAATCGTCGTTCTGGTCTAAAATCATCTCCAAAACGCGAAAGAGTGCATTTCTATGAAAAATGCACAAAACGTGCGTTTCGGGCGGTGCAGATCAAGTTTTGGCAAAATCTCACTTTTGAGCTCACCAGATCTCAAAATCGTCGTTCTGGTCTCGAATCATCGCAAAAAAGCGAAAACAGTGCATTTCTATGAAAAATGCACAAAACGCACGTTTTGTGCATTTTTCATAGAAATGCACTGTTTTCGCTTTTTTGCGATGATTTGAGGTCAAGACGACCATTTGATCAGATGAGGAAATTCCACTTTTAGCACAAACTTTTTTCATCATTTTTCTCCTCATTTTAGCACAACTCCTCCTTCTCTCACCTTTCAAACTTACCCTCATTCCCCACGTAGGTTTCACAATTTCACTTGTTCAAATTTAACACAACCATTCCCCTCCTCCTTCCCCTCCAACGCACCCCTTTCAGCAGAAAATCATTTCTATGAAATTGTTTTCTCTTCACTCATCAAAGCTTGCATACTCACCATAGCGTTTAACATTCATTGCTTTCAGTTCCTCTTCTGACATATGATATTTCTTTGTCAAAAATAACATTTCCACAGCTGTTCCAGCTTTTTCCTTCTTCTTCATGAATCTCACAATTTGTTTTCTTTTCTTTTCAAGCAGTTCAGCTTTCACATCTCCATCGGTTTTCATTTCTTTTCCACTTTTCTCTTTTTCTTTCTTTTGCTTTTCTTCCACTTCATAATGCCCCCAAGCCCATGTTGACACACCATCTTCACGCACAAACCTCTTGTCATCATTTGCACTCAAAGCTATTTTGTTCACTGTCAACGTTGAAATCTCATGCTTTTCACTCCGGAGACAATTCATTTTCCTCATCTGTGAATCACCACTCATCAAACATTCCACATAATCTGCATGAGTGATTCTTTTCTCCGCAACTTTCTTCACCACTCCTTTGCACTTTTTAATTTCTCCTCCTCCTTGCACCAGGAAGGAATAGCACTTTGCTCGCAACGCCGCAAAATCCACAATTTGTTTTCCTTTTTTTTTATCTTTCATAAACCCAAGATCTTTTTTATACCTCAACTTAATTGTTCCATCTTTTACTTTGGGGTGATCTTCTTTAAATCCTAAAGTATCAAAATATTTTTCTACATCTCCAGCAATATCCTCAAACAAATCATCTGTTTTAATCTCATACAACAGGGAATCAGTATCTGTGAAACACAATCGTGTTTCTTTCCACTTTTTCTTCACATAGTTATAGTGAAAGTCATACATCAATGTCTTGGAAATGTCCAAAATAGCTTGACCCACATAAACTGGTTTATCAAACTTCATCTTGGTTCTTTTCATGTGAACTGCCACCAAATCTTCATCAAATATGGTTGTATACAGTCAACTTCGCATATTTTCTCTCATAATTCACTAAATAAATATGTTTTCTTTTCCTGATGTTTTCTATTGTTTTCCCGTACACAGAATTGTTCATCAACTTGAAAAACTCCTTCTCAAAATTATTTTGACAATTTTTTCTCAACGCTGCATTGCATTCAATGAACTCTTTCATCCAACATTCTTCCTTAAATTTCACACCTCTCCACACTTTCTTCAGCACACAACCTAATTCCAAAGCTTGTTTCAAAATACTATAATGTACAATCATTCCTCTCTTATTCCACAAGTTTGGAATGAGCTTCTCAACTCCATTCTTTCTTATTCTTTCTGGCAAAGGTGGAAAATCATTGAACTTGTCATGCAGATCTTTTGGAATATCCACATCCACTTCAACCACACAAGGAATTTCTATCCACTTCTCCAAGTCTTCTTCACTCATCCACTCGAATGCTCCAACTGGCAAGGGTTTTGTCATTGCCCATCCATAAAGGCTATTTGCATCCCAATATGGGAGAAACTTTGACTCTTTCTTTGGATCAAAATCATCTCCCATATACTTATTGTTTGCTTGCGTTCTTCTATGAAATATCGTGGAAACTCCTCCACGGACTCCACCTTCAAAGAACAGCAACATGTCTGGGTCTGTCAGCAGTTCCAATTGAACTCTTCTTTTCTCCACCGTTGCATCTGCCATTTCAACTTTTACTCCTTTTGTCTTCAAGGCAGCATCCCAAGCCAGCCCAGGTGATGTATAAAACCAAGCTGGATCCAAGTCATAGTGTTTTCGACAAATTTTCCTGAATCCTTCAAACACATCAGCTAACAATGAAACATCTGACAACAAATAGAAATCTTGAAAATCTCCCATATTTTGCATTTTCCTTTCTAACCAAACTCTCCTTGCATGATCCATATCTTCCTTGCTCACTCCTTCTCCAGTTAACTGGGAAAAGAATGCATCTTCTTCCGGCAAACTTTCTTCTTGAAACTTTTTCACAGAATTTAACCACTCATTTGGAAATATTCCTTTTTGCCTTGCTAATCCCCAATCTTTCCCAAATACACGTTTTGTTTCAATCAACTCTTCATCAGTCAAATTATTCACTAAATCTCTCAATGCATGTGACATGAATCCAAAGGAATCCAGAAATCGTATCTCATGCCAATCTATTCTCGTTTTCCCATTCTCATCTTTCCATCTTCCCATCTCTATCTTCTTCGTGAAAGAAATAAATTTTTCTTCAGTATTTGGTAAACATGTGATATCTCCTGGAATTCTTCCCAATGCTTTCACAATGAAATGCGCATCATAGCTTTTCAAGTTGTGGAAAAACACACGTGGGTGAATTTTGGCTTTCTACACTGGAGGTTGCATGTTTCATGCGCTGCACCTCTGAATTTCCTGTGAAGTGGCAATGATCTCTAACAATTTTGTCACTTGCCACAAATTCTTCTTCACACAACCAACAAATTTTAGCTTTTTCAAATATTTTTCGTTCTTCCTTCCCAAAAATCATCTTCTTGGGAAATTTCACTTCGTCTTGAATTCCCTGCACAACCTCAACCAAATCGTTCACAAATTGATCTTCAACATCTTCTTCATCCTTGTCAGCTCTAAAGATAATTGGGTCTCGTTCCACAACATCACTCACCACATGAAATGCATATGAAACTGGAATGTGTTTCTGAAATTTTTCTGTGAAAGAAAACTCATCCGATTGTTTCTTTCTTTCTATTGGAACTAATCTTGCCTCAAAATCAGCATATATTGCAAATGGATGCTTTTGCTTTCTTTGAAAATTCTCCCCCTTCACCGAACTTCCCTCTTTTGGCATATCAATTCTGACAGATTCAAACTGGGAACAAGCTTTTTCATGCAATGCTAGTTTCTGAGCAGAACCAAAGAAATTCAAACATCTTCTGCATCAATGAACACTTTGTTTATGCTTGGTGACTTGCACATGCACCAGTGAGTTGATATTCTTAATCAAGCAATAATGAGTCTTTGGTTGAATCTTTTGCCCAAGTTTTCTTTCTTCACCTTCTTTTAACTTGGGTAGTTTGTGCAACAGCAAGAAATCGACAGGTTTTCCTCCTTCCACTTCTGACTGTCTCAACGGCACAACTTCATTTTCCCACCCAAACACCCAAATACCCAAACAGCAATTCCTGGATTGTTTCTTTCAAATTTTGCAATGTTATCAAGTTTGACTGGAAATGAAACTCCCTCCCAATCAATCTTCTCACTTTGCTTTCTCAGAAGCTTTGTAACTTGTTCCTCATCCCTTTCAACTGGATTCAAAGCTCGTGTCACACACCACTTGAAACATTGCTCATCTTTATTTTTCATATTCACAATCACCTTCTTATTCTGAAGTGTTTTAGGAAGTTGAAACCACCTTCTTCCTCTCAGCGGTCGAAATCTCACAAAGAAATTCGACAATTCTTCAAATCTCAGAAACTGCCAGTTGCTGCCTTTCCTTAAAAAGTTTCCAAAATTCTCTTGAACCCTTTCAGTCATTCGAGTGAATAATTTTCTCACATCACTTCCTTCTAAAATCGTTTCAACTTCGGAGTGAAAGTCAGCGCTTATAATGTCAGTTTCTCCAGTTGCCATATTTGCTTTCTGCATCAAACATTTCAAAACAAACTTGACTTTATTTCTCACATTCTCCTTCAACAACTTTTCCACGTCCAGTTGCACAATTTCAAACATATCTTGAGGAGTTCCACCAAATCCTTCACCAAATGGATTCTTCTTTTCATCTTCCCATCTATCAGATATTTCTTCACTATTCAATATCACAAATTCTCTCGCAAACTCTTTTAACGCAGCTTGTCGTTTCACAAACATTGGCTTCAATTCCATTCCTCTCAAAACAGCGAGATTTTGACGAATTTCTTTCTTTCTATCCACATTTCTCGCAAGACGCAAGACTTTCTCCAATCCTCTTTCTCTCCAACGTTTTTCCAGGAGATGGATATGTTTTGGAGGTAAATTTCTCATTCGCCTCTCGCTTCACAGCGCTTCGCTTGCTCGCGCTGCTCGCTTCACTCGCCTTGATTCCCAATCTAAAAATTCCAACATTTCACTTTTTTTCCGAATATGTTCCCATCCTTCCAAACCAAATTTCAAAGCAACTGATCTCATTTGTTTGAAACTCAAACTATTCATTTTCTTTCAAATTTTATTTTTCAAAGAAAATGAAGTTTTCAATTCAGGAGGTTGGCAAAGAAAAACAATTTTTCATTACTTTCAAAGATGCGAATGAACAAACAGGCATTCCATCTTCTCACATTCTCGATGTCCTCAAAAGAGAAAATCCAAACTATAGAAGAAGATCCGATGGGCAAAGATTTATCATTCAAAAAGAAGAATCAACTCCATTTGCCCAGATTGATGGTGAAGATTTTTTCTCCATTGAACAGATTGAAGCAAAGTTTGGAATCACGCGAACGCTTTTCGCAAATCAACTCCTCAGAAAGAAAAAGCATTTCCTTGATCAGCATGATTTATCACATCAAGTGAATTGGTTATCGGAGGATTTAGAGAAATGTATTGATCGAATGAAGAGGTTGAAGATGATGGCTAAAATACAGCGGGAGAAGGGCGCAGAAGTGGCTGAGTTGGATGATAGAAAAAGAACGAAGGGAATTTATTATTTACCTATTGAACAACCATGAAGTGTTTCATTTCCATTGGAAACGAAATCAACCTCTTCCACATATGACAGTCTCCAACCCATTTGGGAACAAGAAGTTATCCAGATCAGTCAATTCTCGCGGCCATTGTGCTGCCCAAGATCGTATCAACACCATTCTTTGTGGATCACCCATGGTCAACTCTTCCAACTCTCGCCATCGTTCCACCAAAGTCACAACAGGAACAGCATCAATGTTATGAAGTGTTTGACTACGCATTTCTAATTCACAATCTTCAAAATCTTCTCCCAAGAGATTTGCCAATTCAATTTGGCGTTCATCCCATGGAATCTCTTGGGAGATTGGCGAAACAGATTCAACATCTTCAATTCGCAGAACATTTTCATTCAAGTTTCTCATTTTCTTTGAAAAATAAAATTTATAAGAAAAATGAATTTCAAACAAGTTGACCTCGCGAGAATCTCATCTGGCAAACCAAAAAGAATCAAATTCGGTTTCATCGTTCCCCTGCAATGGGTGGATGGAAAACCATTGCAAATCCTTTTCAAGCAAGTTCAAATGAAAAACTTCGAAAACAAAGACTGGAAAACCAAAAATCTCCAAATCAAACTCAACGAAGAAGATCTTCACCTCATGAAGAAAATCAAAACCAAGATGATTGGTCAAGCACTCGATAAAAGATCTAAACTATCCGAAATGGGTGCACGAAGTGATTTCCGTGTGCAAGATTTCAAACTTCTAAAATTTGAAAGAAAATGAATAGTTTGAGTTTCAAACAAATGAGATCAGTTGCTTTGAAATTTGGTTTGGAAGGATGGGAACATATTCGGAAAAAAAGTGAAATGTTGGAATTTTTAGATTGGGAATCAAGGCGAGTGAAGCGAGCAGCGCGAGCAAGCGAAGCGCTGTGAAGCGAGAGGCGAATGAGAAATTTACCTCCAAAACATATCCATCTCCTGGAAAAACGTTGGAGAGAAAGAGGATTGGAGAAAGTCTTGCGTCTTGCGAGAAATGTGGATAGAAAGAAAGAAATTCGTCAAAATCTCGCTGTTTTGAGAGGAATGGAATTGAAGCCAATGTTTGTGAAACGACAAGCTGCGTTAAAAGAGTTTGCGAGAGAATTTGTGATATTGAATAGTGAAGAAATATCTGATAGATGGGAAGATGAAAAGAAGAATCCATTTGGTGAAGGATTTGGTGGAACTCCTCAAGATATGTTTGAAATTGTGCAACTGGACGTGGAAAAGTTGTTGAAGGAGAATGTGAGAAATAAAGTCAAGTTTGTTTTGAAATGTTTGATGCAGAAAGCAAATATGGCAACTGGAGAAACTGACATTATAAGCGCTGACTTTCACTCCGAAGTTGAAACGATTTTAGAAGGAAGTGATGTGAGAAAATTATTCACTCGAATGACTGAAAGGGTTCAAGAGAATTTTGCGAACTTTTTAAGGAAAGGCAGCAACTGGCAGTTTCTGAGATTTGAAGAATTGTCGAATTTCTTTGTGAGATTTCGACCGCTGAGAGGAAGAAGGTGGTTTCAACTTCCTAAAACACTTCAGAATAAGAAGGTGATTGTGAATATGAAAAATAAAGATGAGCAATGTTTCAAGTGGTGTGTGACACGAGCTTTGAATCCAGTTGAAAGGGATGAGGAACAAGTTACAAAGCTTCTGAGAAAGCAAAGTGAGAAGATTGATTGGGAGGGAGTTTCATTTCCAGTCAAACTTGATAACATTGCAAAATTTGAAAGAAACAATCCAGGAATTGCTGTTTGGGTATTTGGGTGTTTGGGTGGGAAAATGAAGTTGTGCCGTTGAGACAGTCAGAAGTGGAAGGAGGAAAACCTGTCGATTTCTTGCTGTTGCACAAACTACCCAAGTTAAAAGAAGGTGAAGAAAGAAAACTTGGGCAAAAGATTCAACCAAAGACTCATTATTGCTTGATTAAGAATATCAACTCACTGGTGCATGTGCAAGTCACCAAGCATAAACAAAGTGTTCATTGATGCAGAAGATGTTTGAATTTCTTTGGTTCTGCTCAGAAACTAGCATTGCATGAAAAAGCTTGTTCCCAGTTTGAATCTGTCAGAATTGATATGCCAAAAGAGGGAAGTTCGGTGAAGGGGGAGAATTTTCAAAGAAAGCAAAAGCATCCATTTGCAATATATGCTGATTTTGAGGCAAGATTAGTTCCAATAGAAAGAAAGAAACAATCGGATGAGTTTTCTTTCACAGAAAAATTTCAGAAACACATTCCAGTTTCATATGCATTTCATGTGGTGAGTGATGTTGTGGAACGAGACCCAATTATCTTTAGAGCTGACAAGGATGAAGAAGATGTTGAAGATCAATTTGTGAAAGATTTGGTTGAGGTTGTGCAGGGAATTCAAGACGAAGTGAAATTTCCCAAGAAGATGATTTTTGGGAAGGAAGAACGAAAAATATTTGAAAAAGCTAAAATTTGTTGGTTGTGTGAAGAAGAATTTGTGGCAAGTGACAAAATTGTTAGAGATCATTGCCACTTCACAGGAAATTCAGAGGTGCAGCGCATGAAACATGCAACCTCCAGTGTAGAAAGCCAAAATTCACCCACGTGTGTTTTTCCACAACTTGAAAAGCTATGATGCGCATTTCATTGTGAAAGCATTGGGAAGAATTCCAGGAGATATCACATGTTTACCAAATACTGAAGAAAAATTTATTTCTTTCACGAAGAAGATAGAGATGGGAAGATGGAAAGATGAGAATGGGAAAACGAGAATAGATTGGCATGAGATACGATTTCTGGATTCCTTTGGATTCATGTCACATGCATTGAGAGATTTAGTGAATAATTTGACTGATGAAGAGTTGATTGAAACAAAACGTGTATTTGGGAAAGATTGGGGATTAGCAAGGCAAAAAGGAATATTTCCAAATGAGTGGTTAAATTCTGTGAAAAAGTTTCAAGAAGAAAGTTTGCCGGAAGAAGATGCATTCTTTTCCCAGTTAACTGGAGAAGGAGTGAGCAAGGAAGATATGGATCATGCAAGGAGAGTTTGGTTAGAAAGGAAAATGCAAAATATGGGAGATTTTCAAGATTTCTATTTGTTGTCAGATGTTTCATTGTTAGCTGATGTGTTTGAAGGATTCAGGAAAATTTGTCGAAAA
This sequence comes from Cladopsammia gracilis, assembly GCA_022457155.1. Lineage (NCBI taxonomy): Eukaryota > Metazoa > Cnidaria > Anthozoa > Scleractinia > Dendrophylliidae > Cladopsammia > Cladopsammia gracilis. The sequence continues at coordinate 117,652 of JAJGOT010000929.1, read as the reverse complement.
CACTATGACTTGGATCCAGCTTGGTTTTATACATCACCTGGGCTGGCTTGGGATGCTGCCTTGAAGACAAAAGGAGTAAAAGTTGAAATGGCAGATGCAACGGTGGAGAAAAGAAGAGTTGAATTGGAACTGCTGACAGACCCAGACATGTTGCTGTTCTTTGAAGGTGGAGTCCGTGGAGGAGTTTCCACGATATTTCATAGAAGAACGCAAGCAAACAATAAGTATATGGGAGATGATTTTGATCCAAAGAAAGAGTCAAAGTTTCTCCCATATTGGGATGCAAATAGCCTTTATGGATGGGCAATGACAAAACCCTTGCCAGTTGGAGCATTCGAGTGGATGAGTGAAGAAGACTTGGAGAAGTGGATAGAAATTCCTTGTGTGGTTGAAGTGGATGTGGATATTCCAAAAGATCTGCATGACAAGTTCAATGATTTTCCACCTTTGCCAGAAAGAATAAGAAAGAATGGAGTTGAGAAGCTCATTCCAAACTTGTGGAATAAGAGAGGAATGATTGTACATTATAGTATTTTGAAACAAGCTTTGGAATTAGGTTGTGTGCTGAAGAAAGTGTGGAGAGGTGTGAAATTTAAGGAAGAATGTTGGATGAAAGAGTTCATTGAATGCAATGCAGCGTTGAGAAAAAATTGTCAAAATAATTTTGAGAAGGAGTTTTTCAAGTTGATGAACAATTCTGTGTACGGGAAAACAATAGAAAACATCAGGAAAAGAAAACATATTTATTTAGTGAATTATGAGAGAAAATATGCGAAGTTGACTGTATACAACCATATTTGATGAAGATTTGGTGGCAGTTCACATGAAAAGAACCAAGATGAAGTTTGATAAACCAGTTTATGTGGGTCAAGCTATTTTGGACATTTCCAAGACATTGATGTATGACTTTCACTATAACTATGTGAAGAAAAAGTGGAAAGAAACACAATTGTGTTTCACAGATACTGATTCCCTGTTGTATGAGATTAAAACAGATGATTTGTTTGAGGATATTGCTGGAGATGTAGAAAAATATTTTGATACTTTAGGATTTAAAGAAGATCACCCCAAAGTAAAAGATGGAACAATTAAGTTGAGGTATAAAAAAGATCTTGGGTTTATGAAAGATAAAAAAAAAGGAAAACAAATTGTGGATTTTGCGGCGTTGCGAGCAAAGTGCTATTCCTTCCTGGTGCAAGGAGGAGGAGAAATTAAAAAGTGCAAAGGAGTGGTGAAGAAAGTTGCGGAGAAAAGAATCACTCATGCAGATTATGTGGAATGTTTGATGAGTGGTGATTCACAGATGAGGAAAATGAATTGTCTCCGGAGTGAAAAGCATGAGATTTCAACGTTGACAGTGAACAAAATAGCTTTGAGTGCAAATGATGACAAGAGGTTTGTGCGTGAAGATGGTGTGTCAACATGGGCTTGGGGGCATTATGAAGTGGAAGAAAAGCAAAAGAAAGAAAAAGAGAAAAGTGGAAAAGAAATGAAAACCGATGGAGATGTGAAAGCTGAACTGCTTGAAAAGAAAAGAAAACAAATTGTGAGATTCATGAAGAAGAAGGAAAAAGCTGGAACAGCTGTGGAAATGTTATTTTTGACAAAGAAATATCATATGTCAGAAGAGGAACTGAAAGCAATGAATGTTAAACGCTATGGTGAGTATGCAAGCTTTGATGAGTGAAGAGAAAACAATTTCATAGAAATGATTTTCTGCTGAAAGGGGTGCGTTGGAGGGGAAGGAGGAGGGGAATGGTTGTGTTAAATTTGAACAAGTGAAATTGTGAAACCTACGTGGGGAATGAGGGTAAGTTTGAAAGGTGAGAGAAGGAGGAGTTGTGCTGAAATGAGGAGAAAAATGATGAAAAAAGTTTGTGCTAAAAGTGGAATTTCCTCATCTGATCAGTGTGTGAAAACCTAAGGTAAGGTTGGAAAAAAATTCGCCAGAACCCCCATATACCAACTACTATCGTCGTTCTGGTCTCAAATCATCGCAAAAAAGCGAAAACAGTGCATTTCTATGAAAAATGCACAAAACGTACGATTCGGGCCGTGCGGAGCAAGTTTTGCCAAAATCTCACTTTTTAGCACACCAGATCTTAAAATCGTCGTACTGGCCTCAAATCATCGCAAAAAAGCGAAAACAGTGCATTTCTATGAACAATGCACAAAACGTACGACTCGGGCCGTGCGGAGCAAGTTTTGGCAAAATCTCACTTTTTAGCACACCAGATCTTAAAATCGTCGTACTGGACTCAAATCATCGCAAAAAAGCGAAAACAGTGCATTTCTATGAAAAATGCACAAAACGTACGTTTCGGGCCGTGCTGAGCTAGTTTTGCCAAAATCTCACCTAAGCTCACCAGACCTCAAAATCGTCGTTCTGGTCTCAAATCATCTCCAAAACGCGAAACAGTGCATTTCTATGAAAAATGCACAAAACGTGCGTTTTGGGCGGTGCAGATCAAGTTTTGGCAAAATCTCACTTTTGAGCTCGAAGTGGTCTCAAATCATCTCAAAAAAGTGAAAACAGTGCATTTCTATGAAAAATGTACAAAACATACGTTTCGGGCCGTGCGGAGCAAGTTTTGCCAAAATCTCACTTTTTAGCACACCAGATCTTAAAATCGTCGTCCTGACCTCAAATCATCGCAAAAAAGCGAAAACAGTGCATTTCTATGAAAAATGCACAAAACGTGCGTTTTGGGCCGTGCAGAGCAAGTTTTGGCAAAATCTCACTTTTGAGCTCACCAGATCTCAAAATCGTCGAACTGGTCTCAAATCATCTCCAAAAAGCGAAAACAGTGCATTTCTATGAAAAATGCACAAAACGTGCGTTTCGGGCTGTGCGGAGCAAGTTTTGCCAAAATTTCACTTTTGAGCTCACCAGATCTCAAAATGGTCGTCCTGACCTCAAATCATCGCAAAAAAGCGAAAACAGTGCATTTCTATGAAAAATGCACAAAACGTGCGTTTTGGGCCGTGCAGAGCAAGTTTTGGCAAAATCTCACTTTTGAGCTCACCAGATCTCAAAATCGTCGAACTGGTCTCAAATCATCTCCAAAAAGCGAAAACAGTGCATTTCTATGAAAAATGCACAAAACGTGCGTTTCGGACCATGCGGAGCAAGTTTTGGCAAAATCTCACTTTTGAGCTCACCAGATCTCAAAATCGTCGAACTGGTCTTAAATCATCTCCAAAAAGCGAAAACAGTGCATTGCTATGAAAAATGCACAAAACGTACGTTTCGGGCCGTGCGGAGCAAGTTTTGCCAAAATCTCACTTTTTAGCACATCAGATCTTAAAATCGTCGTACTGGCCTCAAATCATCGCAAAAAAGCGAAAACAGTGCATTTCTATGTAAAATGTACAAAACGTGCGTTTCGGGCTGTGCGGAGCAAGTTTTGCCAAAATCTCACTTTTGAGCTCACCAGATCTCAAAATGGTCGTCTTGACCTCAAATCATCGCAAAAAAGCGAAAACAGTGCATTTCTATGAAAAATGCACAAAACGTGCGTTTCGGGCCATGCGGAGCAAGTTTTGGCAAAATCTCACTTTTGAGCTCACCAGATCTCAAAATCGTCGAACTGGTCTCAAATCATCTCCAAAAAGCGAAAACAGTGCATTTCTATGAAAAATGCACAAAACGTGCGTTTCGGACCGTGCGGAGCAAGTTTTGGCAAAATCTCACTTTTGAGCTCACCAGATCTCAAAATCGTCGTACTGGTCTAAAATCATCTCCAAAAAGCGAAAACAGTGCATTGCTATGAAAAATGCACAAAACGTGACGTTTCGGGCCGTGCGGAGCAAGTTTTGCAAAATCTCACTTTTGAGCTCACCAGATCTCAAAATCGTCGTTCTGGTCTCAAATCATCGCAAAAAAGCGAAAACAGTGCATGTCTATGAAAAATGCACAAAACGTGCGTTTCGGGCCATGCGGAGCAAGTTTTGGCAAAATCTCACTTTTGAGCTCACCAGATCTCAAAATCGTCGAACTGGTCTCAAATCATCTCCAAAAAGCGAAAACAGTGCATTTCTATGAAAAATGCACAAAACGTGCGTTTCGGGCCGTGCGGAGCAAGTTTTGGCAAAATCTCACTTTTGAGCTCATCAGATCTTAAAATCGTCGTACTGGCCTCAAATCATCGCAAAAAAGCGAAAACAGTGCATTTCTATGTAAAATGTACAAAACGTGCGTTTCGGGCTGTGCGGAGCAAGTTTTGCCAAAATCTCACTTTTGAGCTCACCAGATCTCAAAATGGTCGTCTTGACCTCAAATCATCGCAAAAAAGCGAAAACAGTGCATTTCTATGAAAAATGCACAAAACGTGCGTTTCGGGCCATGCGGAGCAAGTTTTGGCAAAATCTCACTTTTGAGCTCACCAGATCTCAAAATCGTCGAACTGGTCTCAAATCATCTCCAAAAAGCGAAAACAGTGCATTTCTATGAAAAATGAACAAAACGTGCGTTTCGGGCCGTGTGGAGCAAGTTTTGCCAAAATCTCACTTTTGAGCTCCCCAGACCTCAAAATCGTCGTTCTGGTCTCAAATCATCGCGAAAACCCGAAACAGTGCATTTCTATGAAAAATGCACAAAACGTACGTTTCGGGCCGTGCGGAGCAAGTTTTGGCAAAATCTCACTTTTGAGCTCACCAGATCTCAAAATCGTCGTACTGACCTCATATCATCGCAAAAAAGCGAAAACAGTGCATTTCTAGACCAGACCTCAAAATCGTCAGTAGTTGGTATATGGGGGTTCTGGCGAATTTTTTTCCAACCTTACCTTAGGTTTTCACACACTGATGAGGATATTCCACTTTTAGCACAAACTTTTTTCATCATTTTTCTCCTCATTTCAGCACAACTCCTCCTTCTCTCACCTTTCAAACTTACCCTCATTCCCCACGTAGGTTTCACAATTTCACTTGTTCAAATTTAACACAACCATTCCCCTCCTCCTTCCCCTTCAACGCACCCCTTTCAGCAGAAAATCGTTTCTATGAAATTGTTTTCTCCTCACTCATCAAAGCACACTTTCACTTTTTCCTTCCATTGATTGATAGTTTCACTCATTTGTTTGTCACACCAATATGGAATCAACTCTACTAATTTCTCCCACACAAAATTTTGTCTTTTTATCTCTACAGCAAGCAGCTTAACTTGTTCTTCTAACTTCACAAACGATTCAAACAAAAGTTCAACAGAATCAATTTCACTCTCACTTCCACTCTCACTCACAGATTGACTTGACGAACTCATTTTCTTTCCATTCATTCTTTTTCTAACCAATCCGTGTGCACTGCTGAGGAATCCAAATCGCGAAACTTGATTGGTCTTTTTATCTTCTTGTTCTTTTTCACTCCTTCCACTTCAGGCAACTGTTTCTGTTTTGCCAACAACAATTCTTCTCCATAGAAACTCCCATTCACTTTTTTCCCCTTTAAATCTTCTAACTCATAAGTCACAGGTTTCGACGCTTTCACCTTCACAACAACAAAAGCTTTTCTTGACCAATTCGGGGTGAATCCTTTGTCATACATATTCCATGCGTTTGTACTTCACAATTCTCACTCTTTGACCAAGTTTGAACTTCACCTCAACTTTCTTAAACAATTCCTCGGGATACAGCTTTGCGAAAACCTCTCTTTCCCTGCTCTTCACACTTGCAGCTGTTGGAGTCATTCCAACACTTCTGTGAAAAGTTTTGTTATAATGATTCATAATCGGTTGCAACACATCGACCCATTTTCTTGTATTTGCTGCTGTGAAATGCTTCCATATTCTTTCCTTCAATGTTCTGATAAATCTTTCCGCAACACTTGCTTTTTCCTTTGTTTTTGTGTGATATATTTCAATCCCATTCTTTCTCAGGAATTTAGCGAAATCTCCCTTGAATTCATTTCCTTCATCTGTCCACAGTTTCTTTGGCCTCCTCTGCGTTTCATCAAATATTTCCTCTAACTTCTCTTTGATCTCTTCACTTGATTTCCCCACCATTGCTTTTGCCCATGCGAATTTGGAGAAAATATCCAACACCACTAGAATATTTCTATATCCTGAATTCCACTCTTCAAAGTTGCTCATTTCTGCTAAATCTGCAGTCCAAATGTCATCAATCCCAAACACTAAAACTCGCCTTTTCTCGAAATGTCTCCTGACTGGTTTGTGTAATTCGAGCTTTTGAGTCCAGTCATCACTCAAAAGCTCTTCACGTTTCCCTGCTTCCTCCCAATTCCCAACTTTTGCTTCACATTGATCACATTTCTTGCCAGTGCATGGCCCCACTGTCTTTCTTCCCAGGGAATTGCATCCATAGCTGCAACCATCTTTCTGTCAGCTTTGTTTTTGCATTTAATTGGATTTCCCCGCTCTCCGCTTCGCTTCGCTCGCTTCGCTCGCTTCCCACAAACAGCATAATCCACATCATGCTGCATTGCAACAGCATCTGTTTTCCTGTGGGTTGTTGCATAATTTCGAGAATCTTTCCACTTTCATCAAATTTCACTTGCTTGTGCAATGGGTTGAATGGTCCTGTGAAGTTGTGTCCAGGGAGAGTGAATCCACCTTTGGGTTTTGGCAGTGTTCCAATCAAGCTGTGAACATCAACTCCACTTCCACTTCGCCCATCTAAATCTATTCTGTCTGTCTTATATTTTGTTTTTGGCCGAATAGCCACACTCAACTTATCCAGCATATCCGAAGCTGTTTTCTCCAGGAAAGGTTTTGACTTTTCTAATGCAAATGAAACTGTTTTTTTCTGCATTTTCGGATTCCGCAGAAACTCACTTGCACCAAATCGACCCATTTCAACTGCTTTTTTTCCCAACCAAGGAATTGCATGTGCAACACCAGTCATTGCAAGTTCACCAAAGCCCCCACCTTGTGAGGGCAGACTCAGTTTCCCGGTTTTACTTCACTCAGCAACCATGAATTTATAACCTGCCTTTGCTTGATGTTGGTTATTTCCTGGGAAGGTCAGTGGAGTATTCAATTGATATCTGACGAAGGTGGTTTTTTCGAGAAATTCGGGCGATCTAAACATTTTATTCTGATAAACAAAATTATGAACCACCCCTCTGAATGGAAAAAATCTATATCCCAGAACGTGGGAAATATGCCTGGAAACACAAAGGAACTGGAGTCATTCGAGACAGTTTGATGAAAATTGGCAAACCTCTTTTGGGCTTGGCTAAGTCTGCAGCAAGTCAGTTGGTCAAGAAATCAGTTGAAAAACCAGCGGATGCAGGGTCAAAGGTTATTGTCAAGAAAGCTGGGGACAAACTTCAAACGATTTTCAAAGGGAAAGCAGCGAAACCATCTGTTCTACAACTCCCCGCTCCAGCCGTACGTCCGAAACCCAAACCAAAACCCAAAGTTTCTCAAAATGCTCTCATTCGACTCAATCAATTAATTTCCCAATCATGAATTTGAGATCGCTTCGCGGCTCGCTTCACAGTTGTGAAATTAATTGAATTTTTTTCATTCACACATCCTTTTCCCTCCCTTCGGCTGCTTCCCGAATATACAGCGTGAAAGCCATATCCATGTCATTCATATCCAATGGATTGTTTCGTCCATCTCTCACATAAACTCGAATTGATTGAATCATTCGTTTGTTCACAGGATGCCATTCCAACCTCATTGGTTCAACTGAAAAGGGATAACTGACGTGAAGCATTGTTGTTGACAAAGGAAAGAGCACATCATTTCCTATATTTGCAACTTTTCTGGAGATGAGATCGCAATGGAGATAGACCCAGTCCACTCCACGCGTGATATTTGGGATATTTGTGGACACGTTTGTTCCCCCAGTCAACACCATTTTCTCAAATCCAAGCAAATTCGCAAAATCCCCACTTTGCAAATCAATTTCAATTGTGTTGTCCAGTGTCATGACTGTCTTGAAGATGCTTTTGTCAAAGAAGAGGTTCACTTTTTCAGATCCAATTTGATTCTTGAGAACAGCGTTGATTGTTTTATAGCCATACATTCCATCAGCAAATGTGATCGTTTTCCAGGCACTCTCACTTGTTGTCTTCCATTTCAGAGTGTTGTTGCCAAAGCTATTTCTAATATTATACCATGAATAATTCATTGTCACGAGTTTGTTCAAAGCTGCTTCGTGATTTTTCCCTTCCTCCAGCATAATCGGGGGATCAAAACGAATCACAAAATCATGCGATTATTGATTGCTCTGTTGGTGTTTTGCGAGTTGTGAGTCAAGCAAAAGTGGAATCATTTTATTTGAGACAATAGTTTTTTCACTTGACTTGCTGAGATCACTCCAGATTTCTGCAAAATTTTCAAAATATGTCCGAGATCATTTCGCAACTTCAATGAAGTGTTTCCAGCTTTGATGGAACCCAAACCCACTTCCAGTTTATTGATGAGCGGGTCGAGTGAGTGAAGCGAGCGAAGCGAGTCCTGGAGTGTGTCCTGAAGTCCATAACCTTTAAAGCCAAATTGCTTTTTCCCCATCTTTTCACCTGCATCTGCTCGTTTTGCTCTGTCAGTTCGAATGGCATTTCTTATTTCTTCCAGTTCAGGAATTGTCTTACCATGTATTTGAGGGTTACTTTATGTGTTGGATCATCTGCATACTGTGTAATAATTCGGCTTATAGTTGACAAAAGATTTGACTCTTTACTTCTGGGTGGCATCTTTCTCTTCGCTTTTTGACTTGGTTCAGCTAGAGTTGGTTCAGTTGGTTCAGCTAGAGTTGGTTCAGTTGGTTCAGCTAGAGTTGGAAGAGTTGGTTCAGATGGTGTTGGACTTGCTGGAGATGGAGTTAGTTCCCAAACTGGTGGTTGTGTCATTATTGGTTCAGTGTGTGACTGAGTTGAAATTGAAGGTCCAAAAGCTAAATCCATTGCTTGTTCCATGGGATAATCTTTTCGAATATAATAAAGTAGCTTATTAGAAGGTGAAAGGCTTTCAAAATCTTCTTCGCTCAGCTCAGCCCCCTCTGCCTGGCTCATTTCACCCCAATTTGAAAGCGAGCTGTGTGAAGATGAAGCGACTGAAGGGAGCCTCGAAGAGGAAGGTGAAATGTGAAGTGATGGCATGAGAGAACTTTGACGAGAACTCTGATGAGAACCAACTGGTTCAACCACACTTAAAACAGCCAGTTTCTTCGTCACGGGATTCAACATCTTTTCATATGAAGTTGTCTTCATTTCTTCCTCAATCTTTCTCCGCTTGAAAGCATTCAAGATTCCTTGAGATTGGTCAGCTTTTGCTTCTTTCACAGAGGCAAGTTCTGCCCATTTCTTTATCGACATTTTTCTTTCATATGACAAAAAATGCGTTTCTCAAACTTTGACTTTCTCTCTCAATCAACTGGAGCAGAATCAATCAAACCCCCGTTCCAACAAATCCATCCCGCTATGCCAAGTGAATCCTTCCGAATGCTTATCTGCGGGCCTTGCAATTGTGGGAAGACAAATGTGCTTCTGAATATGCTTTATCACCTTCTCTTCTTCGATGAAATCATTCTTTTCGCAAAGAACCTTCACCAAGATAAGTATGTGGGACTTTTGAAGGATTTTCAAACACGCGCCAATCCAGTTGCAGGTTATGAAGTTATCACACCTTTCTCCAAATGCGTTCCGCTGAAAGATTTGTTTCAAGATGCCGAAGGTCAACGAGTTGTGATTTTCGATGACTTTGCCTGTGACAAGAATCAGGATGAAATGATCAACTGGTTCTTCAATGGGCGACATTGCAACTGCAGCATAATTTATCTTGCCCAAAGATTTTTCAAAGTGCCGAAAGATATCAGAGACAATTGTTCCCATTTTTGCATATTCCGATTTCCCCCAAAAGATTGCAAACGAATCGCTGATGAGTTGGGGATAGATCCAAGCAAGTTGACTGAAGCAACCAAAAATGATTTCTCCTTTCTCTTTGTGGATCAACCACGAAAGAAGCTGTTGAAAAACTTTGATGAGGAGATTTAAAATGGGACATTTAAATGAATCAAAGGAAGATGCGGAAAATTCAGACATTGCATCGCTCCAGGACTCGCTTCGCTCACTTCAAAAGTCGATTGACACACTTGCCACAATTCACTATGTGGATTCAAGTTCAATTTTTCCTGGAGGTTGAATCACAGGAGATGTGGACATGAATACGAATAAAATCACAAATCTTTCCACTCCCGTGGATGAATTTGATGTTGCGACAAAGGAATATGTGGACAAGACAGTTGCGGAATCTGGGCTCTTGTCAATTCTTTCCGCAGCAACTTCAACCTATGTGGATGCCTTCATCAATGAAAATGCAGACTGTTTCTATTCAGTTGATCGACAATCGGACGTTGAGTTACAGAAGGGAGGCTCGAGAAAGATCAAGTTGTTGATTGACCACACTCTCTCCGGTCTTGATGCATCTCAAAGCGAAAAAAGTGAAAGACCACTTCTGTCGATGCAGAAAAATGCCAAAAGATTTTTCATGACTTTCGATGGTGTTATTGATAAGTTGATTTCAGACATTAACCTCAATCCCCAGGGTGGAGCTGCAGATATTGTGAACATTTTCATCTTGTTCCGACTTGCTTCATTCAATGGTTCATATTATAACCTTCGAAATGGTTTGTTTGGACACGACAACGGAGAATGGGATAAATTCGTGTGCTTCAAAGATAATGGAAATTTGGTGATTTCTGGAGTGGATGGAAAGGATTTCGAGGAGATTGGCAATTATCCTCCAAAAGCTGATCTTTCCATCCTCAATGCTTGGCATTGCCTTTCAATTCACTGGATCGTGTCGAATTCATCTCAACCTGTCAGCAGTTGTTGGGTGAATGGGAAAAAGTTGAAAAACTTCACTGCATCTACTTCCCCAGGAGCCAACACAATGGTCTTTGGGGACATAAATCCAAACACAACCGTTCCACTTCATGGAGATGTTCAACTCTTTGTGCTTTATAAGGGGCGAAGCTTGTCTGACAATGTGATTAAAGCGCATCACATGATGATTTGCAAAAGATTTGGTGTTGATCACGACGAAATTACATTTGGTGAATGAAAATGGGAATTTACAATGAAAAACCAGAGGAAAGTGACTCAGAGATTCTCATGCGATTTCGAATTCTTGAACAGCGTGGACCAAGTGGAGGCATGCAACTTTCTCAAGGAAATTGGAATGCTGAAGGTCATAAGTTGTCCCATCTTGCACAGGGAACAAGGAATGCCGATGCAGTCACAAAGCATCAACTGGAAGTGCGTTTGTCAACCAAAACCAACAAAGCAGATCGAATTGTTTTGACAGATCACTTGGATGCAAATTATCACGCCATCTTGAACGTTCAAACAGCGGGAGACAACGATGCCATGTCGCTCTTCTCCGCCAAATCCATGTTTTTGACCACAAATGGAAATGTCTTTGATGCAAAGAATCAGTCAATTGATAACTTGAGGACTGATCGGAACAACGATTCATCCGCTGTGAGCATGTCCACTTTGAAAAGCTGGCGCCCAGATGCACTTCCTCCAACCCATGAAGTCACAAAAGATTTAGATTTGAAACAGTTTCAATGTGATCAATGTGAAACAGAATGATCGGAGTTTCTATCGCACAAATTATGACACGCTCATGCCATTTGAGGATATTCGAAGAACTTTCTTGCCTCGGAATGAAATTTTCGCCATGGAAGTTGACTTGGATATGGGCCATCACAACATTTTCAACTTGAATGACCCGACGATGGATGCGCAAGCTGCAACGAAGGGTTATGTGGATGCCGCCAGGGGTTTCGCTGGTGACATGGGTGGGAAGAAAATCACAAATCTCGGGGAACCAACTGAGTCAGATGATGCTGCAACGAAAAGTTTCGTGAATGTGAAAACAGCGCTTTGCCTCTCCAAATCTGGTGGAACAATGAGTGGGGAAATCGACATGGGTGGGATGAAAATCACAAAGGTTGGAACACCAACTGATGCAGATGATGCAGCGACAAAGGCAGATGTGGATGCCATCGGAAGTCAGATTCACCAATCCCAGATCACCTCAGTTGGTGCAACAAATGTGTTTCACTATCTCATGAACAATGTGGATGAATCAAGTTCTGAGTCAAACATCACAGATGTGGAAATTGATGATTTCGCGGGATCTCCGCATGAATTCAACAAGAAGGCATATGCATTCAAAGTTGCAAAGCAAGCTGACAATCGTTTCATCGGTCGACTTGGATTCAACTTTTTCATGCTTCCTGAGGAAGAGTTCACAATGTGCTTGGAATTTTTCCCATCCAAGATGACAGGTGCAACTGTGAATTGTGTGTCGACAGCTTTGAACGTGAAACGGCAAGCAAGCAAAACATTTTCAGGAGATGCACCGGTGCAACCAATGATCCGGTTAATCGTGCACGTGCACAAATGGCGGATTTCACCTCCAGAATATTTGATGGTTGACATGCATTGTACGGGAAGTGCTTCTGATCCAGTGAAGCAGGATGCGCATTTGATTGTCTATGGTGTGAAGGGAGATGTTTCGGATGTTCAATCTTCTGTTTTCGATTCCCCGTTTTCATTTGAGAATGAGAAAATGGTCATGCAAGCCAACTTGGACATGAATGGCCACAAAATCATTGGAAACAAATTTTGTGTGTTTGGTCACTTCCGCATCAGTGACAACTCAAACTTTTTCCTGTTTGGTGTGAACAATTATTTGTTTTTCCCCATGGATGTGAAAATCGTGGGAGCAGCTATGGCACATATGAATCATTCATTGGCATCCAGAGTGGATGTGAATGTCGGATTGGAGGGAGACAGATATCCAGTGAATTGGCCTGGTGGAAGGGGAGTCAAATTTGAATATGCTGTTGGAAATGGTGTGACTGTGCCAAAAATGAAAACTGTGAATTTCTTAGTTCAGAAAGGTGTGAAGTTGGGAAGAGATGATGTGGTTGTTTTGAGTTTGGTGTTTGAAATTATTTAGTCTTCATGGCTCGCTTCGCTCACTCATCAACGGTTTCATATTCATCGAATAAACTTGGAGTTGTGACAACTTGTGAAACAAGTACTTCATCAACAATGCATGTGACTGCGCGTCGTGAACCCAAGAAGATTTGTTTGAAAGTCGCAAACACATTTCCCTGCATTGTGTCAAAGTTGGGATGGAATTTGGTTTTGTGAGTTGCATCAGTTTGTTTCCAAAATTTTGTTTGCCAATCAACTTTCCCCCAAAGATTTCCATCTGCCAGAAGTTTGAAATCTTGCACACGGAAATCACTTCGTGCACCCATTTCGGATAGTTTAGATCTTTTATCGAGTGCTTGACCAATCATCTTGGTTTTGATTTTCTTCATGAGGTGAAGATCTTCTTCGTTGAGTTTGATTTGGAGATTTTTGGTTTTCCAGTCTTTGTTTTCGAAGTTTTTCATTTGAACTTGCTTGAAAAGGATTTGCAATGGTTTTCCATCCACCCATTGCAGGGGAACGATAAACCGAATTTGATTCTTTTTGGTTTGCCAGATGAGATTCTCGCGAGGTCAACTTGTTTGAAATTCATTTTTCTTATAAATTTTATTTTTCAAAGAAAATGAGAAACTTGAATGAAAATGTTCTGCGAATTGAAGATGTTGAATCTGTTTCGCCAATCTCCCAAGAGATTCCATGGGATGAACGCCAAATTGAATTGGCAAATCTCTTGGGAGAAGATTTTGAAGATTGTGAATTAGAAATGCGTAGTCAAACACTTCATAACATTGATGCTGTTCCTGTTGTGACTTTGGTGGAACGATGGCGAGAGTTGGAAGAGTTGACCATGGGTGATCCACAAAGAATGGTGTTGATACGATCTTGGGCAGCACAATGGCCGCGAGAATTGACTGATCTGGATAACTTCTTGTTCCCAAATGGGTTGGAGACTGTCATATGTGGAAGAGGTTGATTTCGTTTCCAATGGAAATGAAACACTTCATGGTTGTTCAATAGGTAAATAATAAATTCCCTTCGTTCTTTTTCTATCATCCAACTCAGCCACTTCTGCGCCCTTCTCCCGCTGTATTTTAGCCATCATCTTCAACCTCTTCATTCGATCAATACATTTCTCTAAATCCTCCGATAACCAATTCACTTGATGTGATAAATCATGCTGATCAAGGAAATGCTTTTTCTTTCTGAGGAGTTGATTTGAATAGTTTGAGTTTGAAACAAATGAGATCAGTTGCTTTGAAATTTTGAAATGAATAGTTTGAGTTTGAAACAAATGAGATCAGTTGCTTTGAAATTTGGTTTGGAAGGATGGGAACATATTCGGAAAAAAGTGAAATGTTGGAATTTTTAGATTGGGAATCAAGGCGAGTGAAGCGAGCAGAGCGAGCAAGCGAAGCGCTGCGAAGCGAGAGGCGAATGAGAAATTTACCTCCAAAACATATCCATCTCCTGGAAAAACGTTGGAGAGAAAGAGGATTGGAGAAAGTCTTGCGTCTTGCGAGAAATGTGGATAGAAAGAAAGAAATTCGTCAAAATCTCGCTGTTTTGAGAGGAATGGAATTGAAGCCAATGTTTGTGAAACGACAAGCTGCGTTAAAAGAGTTTGCGAGAGAATTTGTGATATTGAATAGTGAAGAAATATCTGATAGATGGGAAGATGAAAAGAAGAATCCATTTGGTGAAGGATTTGGTGGAACTCCTCAAGATATGTTTGAAATTGTGCAACTGGACGTGGAAAAGTTGTTGAAGGAGAATGTGAGAAATAAAGTCAAGTTTGTTTTGAAATGTTTGATGCAGAAAGCAAATATGGCAACTGGAGAAACTGAAATTATAAGCGCTGACTTTCACTCCGAAGTTGAAACGATTTTAGAAGGAAGTGATGTGAGAAAATTATTCACTCGAATGACTGAAAGGGTTCAAGAGAATTTTGCGAACTTTTTAAGGAAAGGCAGCAACTGGCAGTTTCTGAGATTTGAAGAATTGTCGAATTTCTTTGTGAGATTTCGACCGCTGAGAGGAAGAAGGTGGTTTCAACTTCCTAAAACACTTCAGAATAAGAAGGTGATTGTGAATATGAAAAATAAAGATAAGCAATGTTTCAAGTGGTGTGTTACACGAGCTTTGAATCCAGTTGAAAGGGATGAGGAACAAGTTACAAAGCTTCTGAGAAAGCAAAGTGAGAAGATTGATTGGGAGGGAGTTTCATTTCCAGTCAAACTTGGTAACATTGCAAAATTTGAAAGAAACAATCCAGGAATTGCTGTTTGGGTGTTTGGGTGTTTGGGTGGGAAAATGAAGTTGTGCCGTTGAGACAGTCAGAAGTGGAAGGAGGAAAACCTGTGGATTTGTTGCTGTTGCATAAACTACCCAAGTTAAAAGAAGGTGAAGAAAGAAAACTTGGGCAAAAGATTCAACCAAAGACTCATTATTGCTTGATTAAGAATATCAACTCACTGGTGCATGTGCAAGTCACCAAGCATAAACAAAGTGTTCATTGATGCAGAAGATGTTTGAATTTCTTTGGTTCTGCTCAGAAACTAGCATTGCATGAAAAAGCTTGTTCCCAGTTTGAATCTGTCAGAATTGATATGCCAAAAGAGGGAAGTTCGGTGAAGTGGAAGAATTTTCAAAGAAAGCAAAAGCATCCATTTGCAATATATGCTGATTTTGAGGCAAGATTAGTTCCAATAGAAAGAAAGAAACAATCGGATGAGTTTTCTTTCACAGAAAAATTTCAGAAACACATTCCAGTTTCATATGCATTTCATGTGGTGAGTGATGTTGTGGAACGAGACCCAATTATCTTTAGAGCTGAAACGGATGAAGAAGATGTTGGAGATCAATTTGTGAAAGATTTGGTTGAGGTTGTGCAGGGAATTCAAGACGAAGTGAAATTTCCCAAGAAGATGATTTTTGGGAAGGAAGAACGAAAAATATTTGAAAAAGCTAAAATTTGTTGGTTGTGTGAAGAAGAATTTGTGGCAAGTGACAAAATTGTTAGAGATCATTGCCACTTCACAGGGGAATTCAGGGGTGCAGCGCATGAAACATGCAACCTCCAGTGTAGAAAGCCAAAATTCACCCACGTGTGTTTTTCCACAACTTGAAAAGCTATGATGCGCATTTCATTGTGAAAGCATTGGGAAGAATTCCAGGAGATATCACATGTTTACCAAATACTGAAGAAAAATTTATTTCTTTCGCGAAGAAGATAGAGATGGGAAGATGGAAAGATGAGAATGGGAAAACGAGAATAGATTGGCATGAGATACGATTTCTGGATTCCTTTGGATTCATGTCACATGCATTGAGAGATTTAGTGAATAATTTGACTGATGAAGAGTTGATTGAAACAAAACGTGTATTTGGGAAAGATTGGGGATTAGCAAGGCAAAAAGGAATATTTCCAAATGAGTGGTTAAATTCTGTGAAAAAGTTTCAAGAAGAAAGTTTGCCGGAAGAAGATGCATTCTTTTCCCAGTTAACTGGAGAAGGAGTGAGCAAGGAAGATATGGATCATGCAAGGAAAGTTTGGTTAGAAAGGAAAATGCAAAATATGGGAGATTTTCACGATTTCTATTTGTTGTCAGATGTTTCATTGTTAGCTGATGTGTTTGAAGAATTCAGGAAAATTTGTCGAAAACACTATGACTTGGATCCAGCTTGGTTTTATACATCACCTGGGCTGGCTTGGGATGCTGCCTTGAAGACAAAAGGAGTAAAAGTTGAAATGGCAATGCAACGGTGGAGAAAAGAAGAGTTGAATTGGAACTGCTGACAGACCCAGACATGTTGCTGTTCTTTGAAGGTGGAGTCCGTGGAGGAGTTTCCACGATATTTCATAGAAGAACGCAAGCAAACAATAAGTATATGGGAGATGATTTTGATCCAAAGAAAGAGTCAAAGTTTCTCCCATATTGGGATGCAAATAGCCTTTATGGATGGGCAATGACAAAACCCTTGCCAGTTGGAGCATTCGAGTGGATGAGTGAAGAAGACTTGGAGAAGTGGATAGAAATTCCTTGTGTGGTTGAAGTGGATGTGGATATTCCAAAAGATCTGCATGACAAGTTCAATGATTTTCCACCTTTGCCAGAAAGAATAAGAAAGAATGGAGTTGAGAAGCTCATTCCAAACTTGTGGAATAAGAGAGGAATGATTGTACATTATAGCATTTTGAAACAAGCTTTGGAATTAGGTTGTGTGCTGAAGAAAGTGTGGAGAGGTGTGAAATTTAAGGAAGAATGTTGGATGAAAGAGTTCATTGAATGCAATGCAGCGTTGAGAAAAAATCGTCAAAATAATTTTGAGAAAGGGTTTTTTAAGTTGATGAACAATTCTGTGTATGGGAAAACAATAGAAAACATCAGGAGCTCACCAGATCTCAAAATGGTCGTCTTGACCTCAAATCATCGCAAAAAAGCAAAAAACAGTGTATTTCTATGAAAAATGCACAAAACGTGCGTTTCGGGCCGTGCAGAGCAAGTTTTGGCAAAATCTCACTTTTGAGCTCACCAGATCTCAAAATCGTCGAACTGGTTTCAAATCATCTCCAAAAAGCGAAATCAGTGCATTGCTATGAAAAATGCACAAAACGTGCGTTTCGGACCGTGCGGAGCAAGTTTTGGCAAAATCTCACTTTTGAGCTCACCAGATCTCAAAATCGTCGTTCTGGTCTCAAATCATCTCCAAAAAGCGAAAACAGTGCATTTCTATGAAAAATGCACAAAACGTGCGTTTCGGACCGTGCGGAGCAAGTTTTGGCAAAATCTCACTTTTGAGCTCACCAGATCTCAAAATCGTCGTTCTGGTCTAAAATCATCTCCAAAACGCGAAAGAGTGCATTTCTATGAAAAATGCACAAAACGTGCGTTTCGGGCGGTGCAGATCAAGTTTTGGCAAAATCTCACTTTTGAGCTCACCAGATCTCAAAATCGTCGTTCTGGTCTCAAATCATCGCAAAAAAGCGAAAACAGTGCATTTCTATGAAAAATGCACAAAACGTGCGTTTGGGGCCATGCGGAGCAAGTTTTGGCAAAATCTCACTTTTGAGCTCACCAGATCTCAAAATCGTCGAACTGGTCTCAAATCATCTCCAAAAAGCGAAAACAGTGCATTTCTATGAAAAATGCACAAAACGTACGTTTCGGGCCGTACGGAGCAACTTTTGTCAAAATTTCACTTTTGAGCTCACCAGATCTCAAAATCGTCGTTCTGGTCTCAAATCATCGCAAAAAAGCGAAAACAGTGCATTTCTATGAAAAATGCACAAAACGTGCGTTTCGGGCCATGCGGACCAAGTTTTGGCAAAATCTCACTTTTGAGCTCACCAGATCTCAAAATCGTCGAACTGGTCTCAAATCATCTCCAAAAAGCGAAAATGGTGCATTTCTATGAAAAATGCACAAAACGTACGTTTTGGGCCGTGCGGAGCAAGTTTTGCCAAAATTTCACTTTTGAGCTCACCAGATCTCAAAATGGTCGTCCTGACCTCAAATCATCGCAAAAAAGCGAAAACAGTGCATTTCTACGAAAAATGCACAAAACGTGCGTTTCGGGCCGTGCAGAGCAAGTTTTGGCAAAATCTCACTTTTGAGCTCACCAGATCTCAAAATCGTCGAACTGGTCTCAAATCATCTCCAAAAAGCGAAAACAGTGCATTTCTATGAAAAATGCACAAAACGTGCGTTTCGGACCGTGCGGAGCAAGTTTTGGCAAAATCTCACTTTTGAGCTCACCAGATCTCGAAATCGTTGTTCTGGTCTCAAATCATCTCCAAAACGCAAAACATTTCATTTCTATGAAAAATGCACAAAACGTGCGTTTCGGGCGGTGCAGATCAAGTTTTGGCAAAATCTCACTTTTGAGCTCACCAGATCTCAAAATCGTCGTTCTGGTCTAAAATCATCTCCAAAACGCGAAAGAGTGCATTTCTATGAAAAATGCACAAAACGTGCGTTTCTGGCGGTGCAGATCAAGTTTTGGCAAAATCTCACTTTTGAGCTCACCAGATCTCAAAATCGTCGTTCTGGTCTCGAATCATCGCAAAAAAGCGAAAACAGTGCATTTCTATGAAAAATGCACAAAACGCACGTTTTGTGCATTTTTCATAGAAATGCACTGTTTTCGCTTTTTTGCGATGATTTGAGGTCAAGACGACCATTTGATCAGATGAGGAAATTCCACTTTTAGCACAAACTTTTTTCATCATTTTTCTCCTCATTTCAGCACAACTCCTCCTTCTCTCACCTTTCAAACTTACCCTCATTCCCCACGTAGGTTTCACAATTTCACTTGTTCAAATTTAACACAACCATTCCCCTCCTCCTTCCCCTCCAACGCACCCCTTTCAGCAGAAAATCATTTCTATGAAATTGTTTTCTCTTCACTCATCAAAGCTTGCATACTCACCATAGCGTTTAACATTCATTGCTTTCAGTTCCTCTTCTGACATATGATATTTCTTTGTCAAAAATAACATTTCCACAGCTGTTCCAGCTTTTTCCTTCTTCTTCATGAATCTCACAATTTGTTTTCTTTTCTTTTCAAGCAGTTCAGCTTTCACATCTCCATCGGTTTTCATTTCTTTTCCACTTTTCTCTTTTTCTTTCTTTTGCTTTTCTTCCACTTCATAATGCCCCCAAGCCCATGTTGACACACCATCTTCACGCACAAACCTCTTGTCATCATTTGCACTCAAAGCTATTTTGTTCACTGTCAACGTTGAAATCTCATGCTTTTCACTCCGGAGACAATTCATTTTCCTCATCTGTGAATCACCACTCATCAAACATTCCACATAATCTGCATGAGTGATTCTTTTCTCCGCAACTTTCTTCACCACTCCTTTGCACTTTTTAATTTCTCCTCCTCCTTGCACCAGGAAGGAATAGCACTTTGCTCGCAACGCCGCAAAATCCACAATTTGTTTTCCTTTTTTTTTATCTTTCATAAACCCAAGATCTTTTTTATACCTCAACTTAATTGTTCCATCTTTTACTTTGGGGTGATCTTCTTTAAATCCTAAAGTATCAAAATATTTTTCTACATCTCCAGCAATATCCTCAAACAAATCATCTGTTTTAATCTCATACAACAGGGAATCAGTATCTGTGAAACACAATTGTGTTTCTTTCCACTTTTTCTTCACATAGTTATAGTGAAAGTCATACATCAATGTCTTGGAAATGTCCAAAATAGCTTGACCCACATAAACTGGTTTATCAAACTTCATCTTGGTTCTTTTCATGTGAACTGCCACCAAATCTTCATCAAATATGGTTGTATACAGTCAACTTCGCATATTTTCTCTCATAATTCACTAAATAAATATGTTTTCTTTTCCTGATGTTTTCTATTGTTTTCCCGTACACAGAATTGTTCATCAACTTGAAAAACTCCTTCTCAAAATTATTTTGACAATTTTTTCTCAACGCTGCATTGCATTCAATGAACTCTTTCATCCAACATTCTTCCTTAAATTTCACACCTCTCCACACTTTCTTCAGCACACAACCTAATTCCAAAGCTTGTTTCAAAATACTATAATGTACAATCATTCCTCTCTTATTCCACAAGTTTGGAATGAGCTTCTCAACTCCATTCTTTCTTATTCTTTCTGGCAAAGGTGGAAAATCATTGAACTTGTCATGCAGATCTTTTGGAATATCCACATCCACTTCAACCACACAAGGAATTTCTATCCACTTCTCCAAGTCTTCTTCACTCATCCACTCGAATGCTCCAACTGGCAAGGGTTTTGTCATTGCCCATCCATAAAGGCTATTTGCATCCCAATATGGGAGAAACTTTGACTCTTTCTTTGGATCAAAATCATCTCCCATATACTTATTGTTTGCTTGCGTTCTTCTATGAAATATCGTGGAAACTCCTCCACGGACTCCACCTTCAAAGAACAGCAACATGTCTGGGTCTGTCAGCAGTTCCAATTCAACTCTTCTTTTCTCCACCGTTGCATCTGCCATTTCAACTTTTACTCCTTTTGTCTTCAAGGCAGCATCCCAAGCCAGCCCAGGTGATGTATAAAACCAAGCTGGATCCAAGTCATAGTGTTTTCGACAAATTTTCCTGAATCCTTCAAACACATCAGCTAACAATGAAACATCTGACAACAAATAGAAATCTTGAAAATCTCCCATATTTTGCATTTTCCTTTCTAACCAAACTCTCCTTGCATGATCCATATCTTCCTTGCTCACTCCTTCTCCAGTTAACTGGGAAAAGAATGCATCTTCTTCCGGCAAACTTTCTTCTTGAAACTTTTTCACAGAATTTAACCACTCATTTGGAAATATTCCTTTTTGCCTTGCTAATCCCCAATCTTTCCCAAATACACGTTTTGTTTCAATCAACTCTTCATCAGTCAAATTATTCACTAAATCTCTCAATGCATGTGACATGAATCCAAAGGAATCCAGAAATCGTATCTCATGCCAATCTATTCTCGTTTTCCCATTCTCATCTTTCCATCTTCCCATCTCTATCTTCTTCGTGAAAGAAATAAATTTTTCTTCAGTATTTGGTAAACATGTGATATCTCCTGGAATTCTTCCCAATGCTTTCACAATGAAATGCGCATCATAGCTTTTCAAGTTGTGGAAAAACACACGTGGGTGAATTTTGGCTTTCTACACTGGAGGTTGCATGTTTCATGCGCTGCACCTCTGAATTTCCTGTGAAGTGGCAATGATCTCTAACAATTTTGTCACTTGCCACAAATTCTTCTTCACACAACCAACAAATTTTAGCTTTTTCAAATATTTTTCGTTCTTCCTTCCCAAAAATCATCTTCTTGGGAAATTTCACTTCGTCTTGAATTCCCTGCACAACCTCAACCAAATCGTTCACAAATTGATCTTCAACATCTTCTTCATCCTTGTCAGCTCTAAAGATAATTGGGTCTCGTTCCACAACATCACTCACCACATGAAATGCATATGAAACTGGAATGTGTTTCTGAAATTTTTCTGTGAAAGAAAACTCATCCGATTGTTTCTTTCTTTCTATTGGAACTAATCTTGCCTCAAAATCAGCATATATTGCAAATGGATGCTTTTGCTTTCTTTGAAAATTCTCCCCCTTCACCGAACTTCCCTCTTTTGGCATATCAATTCTGACAGATTCAAACTGGGAACAAGCTTTTTCATGCAATGCTAGTTTCTGAGCAGAACAAAAGAAATTCAAACATCTTCTGCATCAATGAACACTTTGTTTATGCTTGGTGACTTGCACATGCACCAGTGAGTTGATATTCTTAATCAAGCAATAATGAGTCTTTGGTTGAATCTTTTGCCCAAGTTTTCTTTCTTCACCTTCTTTTAACTTGGGTAGTTTGTGCAACAGCAAGAAATCGACAGGTTTTCCTCCTTCCACTTCTGACTGTCTCAACGGCACAACTTCATTTTCCCACCCAAACACCCAAATACCCAAACAGCAATTCCTGGATTGTTTCTTTCAAATTTTGCAATGTTATCAAGTTTGACTGGAAATGAAACTCCCTCCCAATCAATCTTCTCACTTTGCTTTCTCAGAAGCTTTGTAACTTGTTCCTCATCCCTTTCAACTGGATTCAAAGCTCGTGTCACACACCACTTGAAACATTGCTCATCTTTATTTTTCATATTCACAATCACCTTCTTATTCTGAAGTGTTTTAGGAAGTTGAAACCACCTTCTTCCTCTCAGCGGTCGAAATCTCACAAAGAAATTCGACAATTCTTCAAATCTCAGAAACTGCCAGTTGCTGCCTTTCCTTAAAAAGTTCGCAAAATTCTCTTGAACCCTTTCAGTCATTCGAGTGAATAATTTTCTCACATCACTTCCTTCTAAAATCGTTTCAACTTCGGAGTGAAAGTCAGCGCTTATAATGTCAGTTTCTCCAGTTGCCATATTTGCTTTCTGCATCAAACATTTCAAAACAAACTTGACTTTATTTCTCACATTCTCCTTCAACAACTTTTCCACGTCCAGTTGCACAATTTCAAACATATCTTGAGGAGTTCCACCAAATCCTTCACCAAATGGATTCTTCTTTTCATCTTCCCATCTATCAGATATTTCTTCACTATTCAATATCACAAATTCTCTCGCAAACTCTTTTAACGCAGCTTGTCGTTTCACAAACATTGGCTTCAATTCCATTCCTCTCAAAACAGCGAGATTTTGACGAATTTCTTTCTTTCTATCCACATTTCTCGCAAGACGCAAGACTTTCTCCAATCCTCTTTCTCTCCAACGTTTTTCCAGGAGATGGATATGTTTTGGAGGTAAATTTCTCATTCGCCTCTCGCTTCACAGCGCTTCGCTTGCTCGCGCTGCTCGCTTCACTCGCCTTGATTCCCAATCTAAAAATTCCAACATTTCACTTTTTTTCCGAATATGTTCCCATCCTTCCAAACCAAATTTCAAAGCAACTGATCTCATTTGTTTGAAACTCAAACTATTCATTTTCTTTCAAATTTTATTTTTCAAAGAAAATGAAGTTTTCAATTCAGGAGGTTGGCAAAGAAAAACAATTTTTCATTACTTTCAAAGATGCGAATGAACAAACAGGCATTCCATCTTCTCACATTCTCGATGTCCTCAAAAGAGAAAATCCAAACTATAGAAGAAGATCCGATGGGCAAAGATTTATCATTCAAAAAGAAGAATCAACTCCATTTGCCCAGATTGATGGTGAAGATTTTTTCTCCATTGAACAGATTGAAGCAAAGTTTGGAATCACGCGAACGCTTTTCGCAAATCAACTCCTCAGAAAGAAAAAGCATTTCCTTGATCAGCATGATTTATCACATCAAGTGAATTGGTTATCGGAGGATTTAGAGAAATGTATTGATCGAATGAAGAGGTTGAAGATGATGGCTAAAATACAGCGGGAGAAGGGCGCAGAAGTGGCTGAGTTGGATGATAGAAAAAGAACGAAGGGAATTTATTATTTACCTATTGAACAACCATGAAGTGTTTCATTTCCATTGGAAACGAAATCAACCTCTTCCACATATGACAGTCTCCAACCCATTTGGGAACAAGAAGTTATCCAGATCAGTCAATTCTCGCGGCCATTGTGCTGCCCAAGATCGTATCAACACCATTCTTTGTGGATCACCCATGGTCAACTCTTCCAACTCTCGCCATCGTTCCACCAAAGTCACAACAGGAACAGCATCAATGTTATGAAGTGTTTGACTACGCATTTCTAATTCACAATCTTCAAAATCTTCTCCCAAGAGATTTGCCAATTCAATTTGGCGTTCATCCCATGGAATCTCTTGGGAGATTGGCGAAACAGATTCAACATCTTCAATTCGCAGAACATTTTCATTCAAGTTTCTCATTTTCTTTGAAAAATAAAATTTATAAGAAAAATGAATTTCAAACAAGTTGACCTCGCGAGAATCTCATCTGGCAAACCAAAAAGAATCAAATTCGGTTTCATCGTTCCCCTGCAATGGGTGGATGGAAAACCATTGCAAATCCTTTTCAAGCAAGTTCAAATGAAAAACTTCGAAAACAAAGACTGGAAAACCAAAAATCTCCAAATCAAACTCAACGAAGAAGATCTTCACCTCATGAAGAAAATCAAAACCAAGATGATTGGTCAAGCACTCGATAAAAGATCTAAACTATCCGAAATGGGTGCACGAAGTGATTTCCGTGTGCAAGATTTCAAACTTCTAAAATTTGAAAGAAAATGAATAGTTTGAGTTTCAAACAAATGAGATCAGTTGCTTTGAAATTTGGTTTGGAAGGATGGGAACATATTCGGAAAAAAAGTGAAATGTTGGAATTTTTAGATTGGGAATCAAGGCGAGTGAAGCGAGCAGCGCGAGCAAGCGAAGCGCTGTGAAGCGAGAGGCGAATGAGAAATTTACCTCCAAAACATATCCATCTCCTGGAAAAACGTTGGAGAGAAAGAGGATTGGAGAAAGTCTTGCGTCTTGCGAGAAATGTGGATAGAAAGAAAGAAATTCGTCAAAATCTCGCTGTTTTGAGAGGAATGGAATTGAAGCCAATGTTTGTGAAACGACAAGCTGCGTTAAAAGAGTTTGCGAGAGAATTTGTGATATTGAATAGTGAAGAAATATCTGATAGATGGGAAGATGAAAAGAAGAATCCATTTGGTGAAGGATTTGGTGGAACTCCTCAAGATATGTTTGAAATTGTGCAACTGGACGTGGAAAAGTTGTTGAAGGAGAATGTGAGAAATAAAGTCAAGTTTGTTTTGAAATGTTTGATGCAGAAAGCAAATATGGCAACTGGAGAAACTGACATTATAAGCGCTGACTTTCACTCCGAAGTTGAAACGATTTTAGAAGGAAGTGATGTGAGAAAATTATTCACTCGAATGACTGAAAGGGTTCAAGAGAATTTTGCGAACTTTTTAAGGAAAGGCAGCAACTGGCAGTTTCTGAGATTTGAAGAATTGTCGAATTTCTTTGTGAGATTTCGACCGCTGAGAGGAAGAAGGTGGTTTCAACTTCCTAAAACACTTCAGAATAAGAAGGTGATTGTGAATATGAAAAATAAAGATGAGCAATGTTTCAAGTGGTGTGTGACACGAGCTTTGAATCCAGTTGAAAGGGATGAGGAACAAGTTACAAAGCTTCTGAGAAAGCAAAGTGAGAAGATTGATTGGGAGGGAGTTTCATTTCCAGTCAAACTTGATAACATTGCAAAATTTGAAAGAAACAATCCAGGAATTGCTGTTTGGGTATTTGGGTGTTTGGGTGGGAAAATGAAGTTGTGCCGTTGAGACAGTCAGAAGTGGAAGGAGGAAAACCTGTCGATTTCTTGCTGTTGCACAAACTACCCAAGTTAAAAGAAGGTGAAGAAAGAAAACTTGGGCAAAAGATTCAACCAAAGACTCATTATTGCTTGATTAAGAATATCAACTCACTGGTGCATGTGCAAGTCACCAAGCATAAACAAAGTGTTCATTGATGCAGAAGATGTTTGAATTTCTTTGGTTCTGCTCAGAAACTAGCATTGCATGAAAAAGCTTGTTCCCAGTTTGAATCTGTCAGAATTGATATGCCAAAAGAGGGAAGTTCGGTGAAGGGGGAGAATTTTCAAAGAAAGCAAAAGCATCCATTTGCAATATATGCTGATTTTGAGGCAAGATTAGTTCCAATAGAAAGAAAGAAACAATCGGATGAGTTTTCTTTCACAGAAAAATTTCAGAAACACATTCCAGTTTCATATGCATTTCATGTGGTGAGTGATGTTGTGGAACGAGACCCAATTATCTTTAGAGCTGACAAGGATGAAGAAGATGTTGAAGATCAATTTGTGAAAGATTTGGTTGAGGTTGTGCAGGGAATTCAAGACGAAGTGAAATTTCCCAAGAAGATGATTTTTGGGAAGGAAGAACGAAAAATATTTGAAAAAGCTAAAATTTGTTGGTTGTGTGAAGAAGAATTTGTGGCAAGTGACAAAATTGTTAGAGATCATTGCCACTTCACAGGAAATTCAGAGGTGCAGCGCATGAAACATGCAACCTCCAGTGTAGAAAGCCAAAATTCACCCACGTGTGTTTTTCCACAACTTGAAAAGCTATGATGCGCATTTCATTGTGAAAGCATTGGGAAGAATTCCAGGAGATATCACATGTTTACCAAATACTGAAGAAAAATTTATTTCTTTCACGAAGAAGATAGAGATGGGAAGATGGAAAGATGAGAATGGGAAAACGAGAATAGATTGGCATGAGATACGATTTCTGGATTCCTTTGGATTCATGTCACATGCATTGAGAGATTTAGTGAATAATTTGACTGATGAAGAGTTGATTGAAACAAAACGTGTATTTGGGAAAGATTGGGGATTAGCAAGGCAAAAAGGAATATTTCCAAATGAGTGGTTAAATTCTGTGAAAAAGTTTCAAGAAGAAAGTTTGCCGGAAGAAGATGCATTCTTTTCCCAGTTAACTGGAGAAGGAGTGAGCAAGGAAGATATGGATCATGCAAGGAGAGTTTGGTTAGAAAGGAAAATGCAAAATATGGGAGATTTTCAAGATTTCTATTTGTTGTCAGATGTTTCATTGTTAGCTGATGTGTTTGAAGGATTCAGGAAAATTTGTCGAAAACACTATGACTTGGATCCAGCTTGGTTTTATACATCACCTGGGCTGGCTTGGGATGCTGCCTTGAAGACAAAAGGAGTAAAAGTTGAAATGGCAGATGCAACGGTGGAGAAAAGAAGAGTTGAATTGGAACTGCTGACAGACCCAGACATGTTGCTGTTCTTTGAAGGTGGAGTCCGTGGAGGAGTTTCCACGATATTTCATAGAAGAACGCAAGCAAACAATAAGTATATGGGAGATGATTTTGATCCAAAGAATGAGTCAAAGTTTCTCCCATATTGGGATGCAAATAGCCTTTATGGATGGGCAATGACAAAACCCTTGAATGCAATGCAGCGTTGAGAAAAAATTGTCAAAATAATTTTGAGAAGGAGTTTTTCAAGTTGATGAACAATTCTGTGTACGGGAAAACAATAGAAAACATCAGGAAAAGAAAACATATTTATTTAGTGAATTATGAGAGAAAATATGCGAAGTTGACTGTATACAACCATATTTGATGAAGATTTGGTGGCAGTTCACATGAAAAGAACCAAGATGAAGTTTGATAAACCAGTTTATGTGGGTCAAGCTATTTTGGACATTTCCAAGACATTGATGTATGACTTTCACTATAACTATGTGAAGAAAAAGTGGAAAGAAACACAATTGTGTTTCACAGATACTGATTCCCTGTTGTATGAGATTAAAACAGATGATTTGTTTGAGGATATTGCTGGAGATGTAGAAAAATATTTTGATACTTTAGGATTTAAAGAAGATCACCCCAAAGTAAAAGATGGAACAATTAAGTTGAGGTATAAAAAAGATCTTGGGTTTATGAAAGATAAAAAAAAAGGAAAACAAATTGTGGATTTTGCGGCGTTGCGAGCAAAGTGCTATTCCTTCCTGGTGCAAGGAGGAGGAGAAATTAAAAAGTGCAAAGGAGTGGTGAAGAAAGTTGCGGAGAAAAGAATCACTCATGCAGATTATGTGGAATGTTTGATGAGTGGTGATTCACAGATGAGGAAAATGAATTGTCTCCGGAGTGAAAAGCATGAGATTTCAACGTTGACAGTGAACAAAATAGCTTTGAGTGCAAATGATGACAAGAGGTTTGTGCGTGAAGATGGTGTGTCAACATGGGCTTGGGGGCATTATGAAGTGGAAGAAAAGCAAAAGAAAGAAAAAGAGAAAAGTGGAAAAGAAATGAAAACCGATGGAGATGTGAAAGCTGAACTGCTTGAAAAGAAAAGAAAACAAATTGTGAGATTCATGAAGAAGAAGGAAAAAGCTGGAACAGCTGTGGAAATGTTATTTTTGACAAAGAAATATCATATGTCAGAAGAGGAACTGAAAGCAATGAATGTTAAACGCTATGGTGAGTATGCAAGCTTTGATGAGTGAAGAGAAAACAATTTCATAGAAATGATTTTCTGCTGAAAGGGGTGCGTTGGAGGGGAAGGAGGAGGGGAATGGTTGTGTTAAATTTGAACAAGTGAAATTGTGAAACCTACGTGGGGAATGAGGGTAAGTTTGAAAGGTGAGAGAAGGAGGAGTTGTGCTGAAATGAGGAGAAAAATGATGAAAAAAG
Source organism: Cladopsammia gracilis (assembly GCA_022457155.1). NCBI lineage: Eukaryota > Metazoa > Cnidaria > Anthozoa > Scleractinia > Dendrophylliidae > Cladopsammia > Cladopsammia gracilis. Next base: position 89,037 of record JAJGOT010000929.1, on the reverse strand, counting down.
TTTGTGCTAAAAGTGGAATTTCCTCATCTGATCAGTGTGTGAAAACCTAAGGTAAGGTTGGAAAAAAATTCGCCAGAACCCCCATATACCAACTACTATCGTCGTTCTGGTCTCAAATCATCGCAAAAAAGCGAAAACAGTGCATTTCTATGAAAAATGCACAAAACGTACGATTCGGGCCGTGCGGAGCAAGTTTTGCCAAAATCTCACTTTTTAGCACACCAGATCTTAAAATCGTCGTACTGGCCTCAAATCATCGCAAAAAAGCGAAAACAGTGCATTTCTATGAACAATGCACAAAACGTACGACTCGGGCCGTGCGGAGCAAGTTTTGGCAAAATCTCACTTTTTAGCACACCAGATCTTAAAATCGTCGTACTGGACTCAAATCATCGCAAAAAAGCGAAAACAGTGCATTTCTATGAAAAATGCACAAAACGTACGTTTCGGGCCGTGCTGAGCTAGTTTTGCCAAAATCTCACCTAAGCTCACCAGACCTCAAAATCGTCGTTCTGGTCTCAAATCATCTCCAAAACGCGAAACAGTGCATTTCTATGAAAAATGCACAAAACGTGCGTTTTGGGCGGTGCAGATCAAGTTTTGGCAAAATCTCACTTTTGAGCTCGAAGTGGTCTCAAATCATCTCAAAAAAGTGAAAACAGTGCATTTCTATGAAAAATGTACAAAACATACGTTTCGGGCCGTGCGGAGCAAGTTTTGCCAAAATCTCACTTTTTAGCACACCAGATCTTAAAATCGTCGTCCTGACCTCAAATCATCGCAAAAAAGCGAAAACAGTGCATTTCTATGAAAAATGCACAAAACGTGCGTTTTGGGCCGTGCAGAGCAAGTTTTGGCAAAATCTCACTTTTGAGCTCACCAGATCTCAAAATCGTCGAACTGGTCTCAAATCATCTCCAAAAAGCGAAAACAGTGCATTTCTATGAAAAATGCACAAAACGTGCGTTTCGGGCTGTGCGGAGCAAGTTTTGCCAAAATTTCACTTTTGAGCTCACCAGATCTCAAAATGGTCGTCCTGACCTCAAATCATCGCAAAAAAGCGAAAACAGTGCATTTCTATGAAAAATGCACAAAACGTGCGTTTTGGGCCGTGCAGAGCAAGTTTTGGCAAAATCTCACTTTTGAGCTCACCAGATCTCAAAATCGTCGAACTGGTCTCAAATCATCTCCAAAAAGCGAAAACAGTGCATTTCTATGAAAAATGCACAAAACGTGCGTTTCGGACCATGCGGAGCAAGTTTTGGCAAAATCTCACTTTTGAGCTCACCAGATCTCAAAATCGTCGAACTGGTCTTAAATCATCTCCAAAAAGCGAAAACAGTGCATTGCTATGAAAAATGCACAAAACGTACGTTTCGGGCCGTGCGGAGCAAGTTTTGCCAAAATCTCACTTTTTAGCACATCAGATCTTAAAATCGTCGTACTGGCCTCAAATCATCGCAAAAAAGCGAAAACAGTGCATTTCTATGTAAAATGTACAAAACGTGCGTTTCGGGCTGTGCGGAGCAAGTTTTGCCAAAATCTCACTTTTGAGCTCACCAGATCTCAAAATGGTCGTCTTGACCTCAAATCATCGCAAAAAAGCGAAAACAGTGCATTTCTATGAAAAATGCACAAAACGTGCGTTTCGGGCCATGCGGAGCAAGTTTTGGCAAAATCTCACTTTTGAGCTCACCAGATCTCAAAATCGTCGAACTGGTCTCAAATCATCTCCAAAAAGCGAAAACAGTGCATTTCTATGAAAAATGCACAAAACGTGCGTTTTGGACCGTGCGGAGCAAGTTTTGGCAAAATCTCACTTTTGAGCTCACCAGATCTCAAAATCGTCGAACTGGTCTTAAATCATCTCCAAAAAGCGAAAACAGTGCATTGCTATGAAAAATGCACAAAACGTACGTTTCGGGCCGTGCGGAGCAAGTTTTGCCAAAATCTCACTTTTTAGCACATCAGATCTCAAAATCGTCGTACTGGCCTCAAATCATCGCAAAAAAGCGAAAACAGTGCATTTCTATGTAAAATGTACAAAACGTGCGTTTCGGGCTGTGCGGAGCAAGTTTTGCCAAAATCTCACTTTTGAGCTCACCAGATCTCAAAATGGTCGTCTTGACCTCAAATCATCGCAAAAAAGCGAAAACAGTGCATTTCTATGAAAAATGCACAAAACGTGCGTTTCGGGCCATGCGGAGCAAGTTTTGGCAAAATCTCACTTTTGAGCTCACCAGATCTCAAAATCGTCGAACTGGTCTCAAATCTTCTCCAAAAAGCGAAAACAGTGCATTTCTATGAAAAATGCACAAAACGTGCGTTTTGGACCGTGCGGAGCAAGTTTTGGCAAAATCTCACTTTTGAGCTCACCAGATCTCAAAATCGTCGTTCTGGTCTCAAATCATCGCAAAAAAGCGAAAACAGTGCATGTCTATGAAAAATGCACAAAACGTGCGTTTCGGGCCATGCGGAGCAAGTTTTGGCAAAATCTCACTTTTGAGCTCACCAATCTCAAAATCGTCGAACTGGTCTCAAATCATCTCCAAAAAGCGAAAACAGTGCATTGCTATGAAAAATGCACAAAACGTACGTTTCGGGCCGTGCGGAGCAAGTTTTGCCAAAATCTCACTTTTTAGCACATCAGATCTTAAAATCGTCGTACTGGCCTCAAATCATCGCAAAAAAGCGAAAACAGTGCATTTCTATGTAAAATGTACAAAACGTGCGTTTCGGGCTGTGCGGAGCAAGTTTTGCCAAAATCTCACTTTTGAGCTCACCAGATCTCAAAATGGTCGTCTTGACCTCAAATCATCGCAAAAAAGCGAAAACAGTGCATTTCTATGAAAAATGCACAAAACGTGCGTTTCGGGCCATGCGGAGCAAGTTTTGGCAAAATCTCACTTTTGAGCTCACCAGATCTCAAAATCGTCGAACTGGTCTCAAATCATCTCCAAAAAGCGAAAACAGTGCATTTCTATGAAAAATGAACAAAACGTGCGTTTCGGGCCGTGTGGAGCAAGTTTTGCCAAAATCTCACTTTTGAGCTCCCCAGACCTCAAAATCGTCGTTCTGGTCTCAAATCATCGCGAAAACCCGAAACAGTGCATTTCTATGAAAAATGCACAAAACGTACGTTTCGGGCCGTGCGGAGCAAGTTTTGGCAAAATCTCACTTTTGAGCTCACCAGATCTCAAAATCGTCGTACTGACCTCATATCATCGCAAAAAAGCGAAAACAGTGCATTTCTAGACCAGACCTCAAAATCGTCAGTAGTTGGTATATGGGGGTTCTGGCGAATTTTTTTCCAACCTTACCTTAGGTTTTCACACACTGATGAGGATATTCCACTTTTAGCACAAACTTTTTTCATCATTTTTCTCCTCATTTCAGCACAACTCCTCCTTCTCTCACCTTTCAAACTTACCCTCATTCCCCACGTAGGTTTCACAATTTCACTTGTTCAAATTTAACACAACCATTCCCCTCCTCCTTCCCCTTCAACGCACCCCTTTCAGCAGAAAATCGTTTCTATGAAATTGTTTTCTCCTCACTCATCAAAGCACACTTTCACTTTTTCCTTCCATTGATTGATAGTTTCACTCATTTGTTTGTCACACCAATATGGAATCAACTCTACTAATTTCTCCCACACAAAATTTTGTCTTTTTATCTCTACAGCAAGCAGCTTAACTTGTTCTTCTAACTTCACAAACGATTCAAACAAAAGTTCAACAGAATCAATTTCACTCTCACTTCCACTCTCACTCACAGATTGACTTGACGAACTCATTTTCTTTCCATTCATTCTTTTTCTAACCAATCCGTGTGCACTGCTGATGAATCCAAATCGCGAAACTTGATTGGTCTTTTTATCTTCTTGTTCTTTTTCACTCCTTCCACTTCAGGCAACTGTTTCTGTTTTGCCAACAACAATTCTTCTCCATAGAAACTCCCATTCACTTTTTTCCCCTTTAAATCTTCTAACTCATAAGTCACAGGTTTCGACGCTTTCACCTTCACAACAACAAAAGCTTTTCTTGACCAATTCGGGGTGAATCCTTTGTCATACATATTCCATGCGTTTGTACTTCACAATTCTCACTCTTTGACCAAGTTTGAACTTCACCTCAACTTTCTTAAACAATTCCTCGGGATACAGCTTTGCGAAAACCTCTCTTTCCCTGCTCTTCACACTTGCAGCTGTTGGAGTCATTCCAACACTTCTGTGAAAAGTTTTGTTATAATGATTCATAATCGGTTGCAACACATCGACCCATTTTCTTGTATTTGCTGCTGTGAAATGCTTCCATATTCTTTCCTTCAATGTTCTGATAAATCTTTCCGCAACACTTGCTTTTTCCTTTGTTTTTGTGTGATATATTTCAATCCCATTCTTTCTCAGGAATTTAGCGAAATCTCCCTTGAATTCATTTCCTTCATCTGTCCACAGTTTCTTTGGCCTCCTCTGCGTTTCATCAAATATTTCCTCTAACTTCTCTTTGATCTCTTCACTTGATTTCCCCACCATTGCTTTTGCCCATGCGAATTTGGAGAAAATATCCAACACCACTAGAATATTTCTATATCCTGAATTCCACTCTTCAAAGTTGCTCATTTCTGCTAAATCTGCAGTCCAAATGTCATCAATCCCAAACACTAAAACTCGCCTTTTCTCGAAATGTCTCCTGACTGGTTTGTGTAATTCGAGCTTTTGAGTCCAGTCATCACTCAAAAGCTCTTCACGTTTCCCTGCTTCCTCCCCATTCCCAACTTTTGCTTCACATTGATCACATTTCTTGCCAGTGCATGGCCCCACTGTCTTTCTTCCCAGGGAATTGCATCCATAGCTGCAACCATCTTTCTGTCAGCTTTGTTTTTGCATTTAATTGGATTTCCCCGCTCTCCGCTTCGCTTCGCTCGCTTCGCTCGCTTCCCACAAACAGCATAATCCACATCATGCTGCATTGCAACAGCATCTGTTTTTCCTGTGGGTTGTTGCATAATTTCGAGAATCTTTCCACTTTCATCAAATTTCACTTGCTTGTGCAATGGGTTGAATGGTCCTGTGAAGTTGTGTCCAGGGAGAGTGAATCCACCTTTGGGTTTTGGCAGTGTTCCAATCAAGCTGTGAACATCAACTCCACTTCCACTTCGCCCATCTAAATCTATTCTGTCTGTCTTATATTTCGTTTTTGGCCGAATAGCCACACTCAACTTATCCAGCATATCCGAAGCTGTTTTCTCCAGGAAAGGTTTTGACTTTTCTAATGCAAATGAAACTGTTTTTTTTCTGCATTTTCGGATTCCGCAGAAACTCACTTGCACCAAATCGACCCATTTCAACTGCTTTTTTTCCCAACCAAGGAATTGCATGTGCAACACCAGTCATTGCAAGTTCACCAAAGCCCCCACCTTGTGAGGGCAGACTCAGTTTCCCGGTTTTACTTCACTCAGTTTGATGAATCTTGTTTTCTTTATTCCACAGGAAGCGCAATGGCAAAACCACATTGGTCTCCCCTTTGAATTAAAGAATGTTCCACTCGGTTCAACGCATTCTGTTTCTTTTCTTTCTTTCACGCAATATGATTTCATTTTAGAGGGAATTAATATAATTCACAATGACAATTTCATTCTTTTCAACATCATTTGTGAAAGTTTTCAACATTTCCTCATATTTTCTTCCTTTGTTCATTTCATTCAGGAACCACAAACAATAATATCCACATTTCAAACTATCCAGATCTTGAATTTGGAACCCATTTCTCAGAAAAAACTTCATCTTCGGATTCCATTTTTTCACATTCTCTTCCCATTCCCTTGGTGGTGGCATGCCAAATGAATCAAACCAACAGAAATCTTTTCCTTGCACAAAACAAGCAACCCAATGCGTTCCCACATTTTCCAAATCATCCAGATTGATCACACAGGGGGAATGATTCTTTCCAAGTTCTTCATTTCGTGCGAAGATTCCTTTCAATGGAATTTTCAATTTCTCACACCATTTCCACAAGTCATGATTGCTCAACGCCTTGTCGATGAAGTTTTTTTTCCCTTACCTTTCCCTTTTCCCATTCCACGTTTCACATATGGGATTGTTGATGTGTTCCAACTCCCCATGAATGGTTGTGGTGGTTCCAGACGCATTCCTTGTCCAGCAAATGCATGTGGATTTACATGAATTCCTTTCCCCTTCCCTCTCCCTCCAACTCCTTTTCCCAACACCTTTGACACTAATTGAATTGCCAGTGGAATCCCAACTGCGGCGAGTGTCCCCAACAAACCACCTTTCTGTCCTCTTCCTATCTTCACTCCCTGCTGGGCAAGAAAATCTTTCAAAAACGCTTTCTGACCAGTTGTCATCTGCGACACCAACTGGAAGAGTTCAGGTGCTCTGGGAGGAATTCCACTCCCAAATATCTTTTTCAGTGCTGATTCTGCTCCAAAACTCAACCCCGCCATCCCCAATGCTTTTGCTGCAGGAACAAGCAATGGTTTCGCTAAACCTGCTAAAGCTGTGAATAAATTCCCTCCCCTGACAATAGCTTTTCTAATTTGTGATTTGGATATCACCAAATCCACTCCCCGCCCAGCTTGTCTTGCTCTCTCAATTCGATTGATTTGTGTCTGTGTCAAGTTGATGTCATGGTTTCCAGTCAAATTCTCAAATTTCAATCTCAAAGTCACAGCTTGGTTGCTTTCCAAAGCTTTTTCAAGTTTCTTCAATTGTCCTGGAGAGAAATTTAATTTAGTTTTATAATAGGTTGTCATTTTCTTATACAACTACAAGTTCTCCTCCAACAACATCCAGGATCACTTCTTTTTCCTTCAAAACCAATGCATATATTGTGTAGTCTTGAGCTTGCGCTGCTTGATTCAGACGATAGTGAAAAACCAACTGTTTTGGATCGTTTGTCAAGTTGTTTTTGTTTTCTCTCAAATCGAAATAGATCAGTGGATAAAGAGTTGAAAAATTTGCCACATTCAATTGAACTCCAGTGTTATAGTCATTTTTGCGATAACGATAATCCAAAGCATCCTCCAGAATTCTCAGCTTGAAATTTGCGTCATATTCTATCTCTGGATAAAATTCTGGTCCATATTGCAGTCGACAATTGGCAAGATGTGTGGCACCATTTCCTCCACCATCAACATCAAATGTGTTGAAAATATAAGGATTTTCTTCTATATTATTACTTTTTCTTGTTTCTTGAATCCAGATGAAAACATGCTTTGCATCTTTCACACCTGGAGACAATTGCCAAATTCCATCTGCATCTCTTCGACTTGAAGAGGGGTGAATTGTTTCCTGAAGAAAACTCCACTTTTTAGGTTTCAAGAAATTTTCATTGATTTTCAACTGGCCTTTTGGAGAAAAGGTTAACATTGGCACCCACAATTCAAACGTTCTCACAACAACGCGTCGATTTGTGTTACCATATTGGAAGATTAATTCTGCGTCATCCTGCAAGTCAATTTCAAATTCAATTGCCATTGGTGGAAGGAGAGAATCTTCCAATGTTTCAAAGAAAGCATAACGGTTGAGGGGAATGATAGTTTCAACTGATTTCCTTGCTTGCGTCAACAATTCTCTTGCTCGAATTCCATCGTTCGTAGCTAAAACTGTTCCATCTATTGTATCCAAATACCAAAACTGTGACTTGGCGACACTTCTTGCATAATCATCCGAATACTCCAGGAGATTCTTTATGAAAACAGCTTTATGTGCATTGTCCAGATTATAAAGGGTTTTAGCGTTTGATGACACTTTCAATTTCTTGATCAGTGAAAATGAACTATTCAAGGTGGAGCTTCTTGTTGTTGCTCCAATTGCTGCTCCATCTGCTCTAGCTTCAAAGGTGTAATTGACGCGAAAATAGGCATTGTACCAATCATACCAATTATTCCTGTCAGCAACCATGAATTTATAACCTGCCTTTGCTTGATGTTGGTTATTTCCTGGGAAGGTCAGTGGAGTATTCAATTGATATCTGACGAAGGTGGTTTTTTCGAGAAATTCGGGCGATCTAAACATTTTATTCTGATAAACAAAATTATGAACCACCCCTCTGAATGGAAAAAATCTATATCCCAGAACGTGGGAAATATGCCTGGAAACACAAAGGAACTGGAGTCATTCGAGACAGTTTGATGAAAATTGGCAAACCTCTTTTGGGCTTGGCTAAGTCTGCAGCAAGTCAGTTGGTCAAGAAATCAGTTGAAAAAGCAGCGGATGCAGGGTCAAAGGTTATTGTCAAGAAAGCTGGGGACAAACTTCAAACGATTTTGAAAGGGAAAGCAGCGAAACCATCTGTTCCACAACTCCCCGCTCCAGCCGTACGTCCGAAACCCAAACCAAAACCCAAAGTTTCTCAAAATGCTCTCATTCGACTCAATCAATTAATTTCCCAATCATGAATTTGAGATCGCTTCGCGGCTCGCTTCACAGTTGTGAAATTAATTGAATTTTTTTCATTCACACATCCTTTTCCCTCCCTTCGGCTGCTTCCCGAATATACAGCGTGAAAGCCATATCCATGTCATTCATATCCAATGGATTGTTTCGTCCATCTGTCACATAAACTCGAATTGATTGAATCATTCGTTTGTTCACAGGATGCCATTCCAACCTCATTGGTTCAACTGAAAAGGGATAACTGACGTGAAGCATTGTTGTTGACAAAGGAAAGAGCACATCATTTCCTATATTTGCAACTTTTCTGGAGATGAGATCGCAATGGAGATAGACCCAGTCCACTCCACGCGTGATATTTGGGGTATTTGTGGACACGTTTGTTCCCCCAGTCAACACCATTTTCTCAAATCCAAGCAAATTCGCAAAATCCCCACTTTGCAAATCAATTTCAATTGTGTTGTCCAGTGTCATGACTGTCTTGAAGATGCTTTTGTCAAAGAAGAGGTTCACTTTTTCAGATCCAATTTGATTCTTGAGAACAGCGTTGATTGTTTTATAGCCATACATTCCATCAGCAAATGTGATCGTTTTCCAGGCACTCTCACTTGTTGTCTTCCATTTCAGAGTGTTGTTGCCAAAGCTATTTCTAATATTATACCATGAATAATTCATTGTCACGAGTTTGTTCAAAGCTGCTTCGTGATTTTTCCCTTCCTCCAGCATAATCGGGGGATCAAAACGAATCACAAAATCATGCGATTATTGATTGCTCTGTTGGTGTTTTGCGAGTTGTGAGTCAAGCAAAAGTGGAATCATTTTATTTGAGACAATAGTTTTTTCACTTGACTTGCTGAGATCACTCCAGATTTCTGCAAAATTTTCAAAATATGTCCGAGATCATTTCGCAACTTCAATGAAGTGTTTCCAGCTTTGATGGAACCCAAACCCACTTCCAGTTTATTGATGAGTGGGTCGAGTGAGTGAAGCGAGCGAAGCGAGTCCTGGAGTGTGTCCTGAAGTCCATAACCTTTAAAGCCAAATTGCCTTTTCCCCATCTTTTCACCTGCATCTGCTCGTTTTGCTCTGTCAGTTCGAATGGCATTTCTTATTTCTTCCAGTTCAGGAATTGTCTTACCATGTATTTGAGGGTTACTTTATGTGTTGGATCATCTGCATACTGTGTAATAATTCGGCTTATAGTTGACAAAAGATTTGACTCTTCACTTCTGGGTGGCATCTTTCTCTTCGCTTTTTGACTTGGTTCAGCTAGAGTTGGTTCAGTTGGTTCAGCTAGAGTTGGTTCAGCTAGAGTTGGTTCAGCTAGAGTTGGAAGAGTTGGTTCAGATGGTGTTGGACTTGCTAGAGATGGAGTTAGTTCCCAAACTGGTGGTTGTGTCATTATTGGTTCAGTGTGTGACTGAGTTGAAATTGAAGGTCCAAAAGCTAAATCCATTGCTTGTTCCATGGGATAATCTTTTCGAATATAATAAAGTAGCTTATTAGAAGGTGAAAGGCTTTCAAAATCTTCTTCGCTCAGCTCAGCCCCCTCTGCCTGGCTCATTTCACCCCAATTTGAAAGCGAGCTGTGTGAAGATGAAGCGACTGAAGGGAGCCTCGAAGAGGAAGGTGAAATGTGAAGTGATGGCATGAGAGAACTTTGACGAGAACTCTGATGAGAACCAACTGGTTCAACCACACTTAAAACATCCAGTTTCTTCGTCACGGGATTCAACATCTTTTCATATGAAGTTGTCTTCATTTCTTCCTCAATCTTTCTCCGCTTGAAAGCATTCAAGATTCCTTGAGATTGGTCAGCTTTTGCTTCTTTCACAGAGGCAAGTTCTGCCCATTTCTTTATCGACATTTTTCTTTCATATGACAAAAAATGCGTTTCTCAAACTTTGACTTTCTCTCTCAATCAACTGGAGCAGAATCAATCAAACCCCCGTTCCAACAAATCCATCCCGCTATGCCAAGTGAATCCTTCCGAATGCTTATCTGCGGGCCTTCCAATTGTGGGAAGACAAATGTGCTTCTGAATATGCTCTATCACCTTCTCTTCTTCGATGAAATCATTCTTTTCGCAAAGAACCTTCACCAAGATAAGTATGTGGGACTTTTGAAGGATTTTCAAACACGCGCCAATCCAGTTGCAGGTTATGAAGTTATCACACCTTTCTCCAAATGCGTTCCGCTGAAAGATTTGTTTCAAGATGCCGAAGGTCAACGAGTTGTGATTTTCGATGACTTTGCCTGTGACAAGAATCAGGATGAAATGATCAACTGGTTCTTCAATGGGCGACATTGCAACTGCAGCATAATTTATCTTGCCCAAAGATTTTTCAAAGTGCCGAAAGATATCAGAGACAATTGTTCCCATTTTTGCATATTCCGATTTCCCCCAAAAGATTGCAAACGAATCGCTGATGAGTTGGGGATAGATCCAAGCAAGTTGACTGAAGCAACCAAAAATGATTTCTCCTTTCTCTTTGTGGATCAACCACGAAAGAAGCTGTTGAAAAACTTTGATGAGGAGATTTAAAATGGGACATTTAAATGAATCAAAGGAAGATGCGGAAAATTCAGACATTGCATCGCTCCAGGACTCGCTTCGCTCACTTCAAAAGTCGATTGACACACTTGCCACAATTCACTATGTGGATTCAAGTTCAATTTTTCCTGGAGGTTGAATCACAGGAGATGTGGACATGAACACGAATAAAATCACAAATCTTTCCACTCCCGTGGATGAATTTGATGTTGCGACAAAGGAATATGTGGACAAGACAGTTGCGGAATCTGGGCTCTTGTCAATTCTTTCCGCAGCAACTTCAACCTATGTGGATGCCTTCATCAATGAAAATGCAGACTGTTTCTATTCAGTTGATCGACAATCGGACGTTGAGTTACAGAAGGGAGGCTCGAGAAAGATCAAGTTGTTGATTGACCACACTCTCTCCGGTCTTGATGCATCTCAAAGCGAAAAAAGTGAAAGACCACTTCTGTCGATGCAGAAAAATGCCAAAAGATTTTTCATGACTTTCGATGGTGTTATTGATAAGTTGATTTCAGACATTAACCTCAATCCCCAGGGTGGAGCTGCAGATATTGTGAACATTTTCATCTTGTTCCGACTTGCTTCATTCAATGGTTCATATTATAACCTTCGAAATGGTTTGTTTGGACACGACAACGGAGAATGGGATAAATTCGTGTGCTTCAAAGATAATGGAAATTTGGTGATTTCTGGAGTGGATGGAAAGGATTTCGAGGAGATTGGCAATTATCCTCCAAAAGCTGATCTTTCCATCCTCAATGCTTGGCATTGCCTTTCAATTCACTGGATCGTGTCGAATTCATCTCAACCTGTCAGCAGTTGTTGGGTGAATGGGAAAAAGTTGAAAAACTTCACTGCATCTACTTCCCCAGGAGCCAACACAATGGTCTTTGGGGACATAAATCCAAACACAACCGTTCCACTTCATGGAGATGTTCAACTCTTTGTGCTTTATAAGGGGCGAAGCTTGTCTGACAATGTGATTAAAGCGCATCACATGATGATTTGCGAAAGATTTGGTGTTGATCACGACGAAATTACATTTGGTGAATGAAAATGGGAATTTACAATGAAAAACCAGAGGAAAGTGACTCAGAGATTCTCATGCGACTTCGAATTCTTGAACAGCGTGGACCAAGTGGAGGCATGCAACTTTCTCAAGGAAATTGGAATGCTGAAGGTCATAAGTTGTCCCATCTTGCACAGGGAACAGAGAATGCCGATGCAGTCACAAAGCATCAACTGGAAGTGCGTTTGTCAACCAAAACCAACAAAGCAGATCGAATTGTTTTGACAGATCACTTGGATGCAAATTATCACGCCATCTTGAACGTTCAAACAGCGGGAGACAACGATGCCATGTCGCTCTTCTCCGCCAAATCCATGTTTTTGACCACAAATGGAAATGTCTTTGATGCAAAGAATCAGTCAATTGATAACTTGAGGACTGATCGGAACAACGATTCATCCGCTGTGAACATGTCCACTTTGAAAAGCTGGCGCCCAGATGCACCTCCTCCAACCCATGAAGTCACAAAAGATTTAGATTTGAAACAGTTTCAATGTGATCAATGTGAAACAGAATGATCGGAGTTTCTATCGCACAAATTATGACACGCTCATGCCATTTGAGGATATTCGAAGAACTTTCTTGCCTCGGAATGAAATTTTCGCCATGGAAGTTGACTTGGATATGGGCCATCACAACATTTTCAACTTGAATGACCCGACGATGGATGCGCAAGCTGCAACGAAGGGTTATGTGGATGCCGCCAGGGGTTTCGCTGGTGACATGGGTGGGAAGAAAATCACAAATCTCGGGGAACCAACTGAGTCAGATGATGCTGCAACGAAAAGTTTCGTGAATGTGAAAACAGCGCTTTGCCTCTCCAAATCTGGTGGAACAATGAGTGGGGAAATCGACATGGGTGGGATGAAAATCACAAAGGTTGGAACACCAACTGATGCAGATGATGCAGCGACAAAGGCAGATGTGGATGCCATCGGAAGTCAGATTCACCAATCCCAGATCACCTCAGTTGGTGCAACAAATGTGTTTCACTATCTCATGAACAATGTGGATGAATCAAGTTCTGAGTCAAACATCACAGATGTGGAAATTGATGATTTCGCGGGATCTCCGCATGAATTCAACAAGAAGGCATATGCATTCAAAGTCGCAAAGCAAGCTGACAATCGTTTCATCGGTCGACTTGGATTCAACTTTTTCATGCTTCCTGAGGAAGAGTTCACAATGTGCTTGGAATTTTTCCCATCCAAGATGACAGGTGCAACTGTGAATTGTGTGTCGACAGCTTTGAACGTGAAACGGCAAGCAAGCAAAACATTTTCAGGAGATGCACCGGTGCAACCAATGATCCGGTTAATCGTGCACGTGCACAAATGGCGGATTTCACCTCCAGAATATTTGATGGTTGACATGCATTGGACGGGAAGTGCTTCTGATCCAGTGAAGCAGGATGCGCATTTGATTGTCTATGGTGTGAAGGGAGATGTTTCGGATGTTCAATCTTCTGTTTTCGATTGCCCGTTTTCATTTGAGAATGAGAAAATGGTCATGCAAGCCAACTTGGACATGAATGGCCACAAAATCATTGGAAACAAATTTTGTGTGTTTGGTCACTTCCGCATCAGTGACAACTCAAACTTTTTCCTGTTTGGTGTGAACAATTATTCGTTTTTCCCCATGGATGTGAAAATCGTGGGAGCAGCTATGGCACATATGAATCATTCATTGGCATCCAGAGTGGATGTGAATGTCGGATTGGAGGGAGACAGATATCCAGTGAATTGGCCTGGTGGAAGGGGAGTCAAATTTGAATATGCTGTTGGAAATGGTGTGACTGTGCCAAAAATGAAAACTGTGAATTTCTTAGTTCAGAAAGGTGTGAAGTTGGGAAGAGATGATGTGGTTGTTTTGAGTTTGGTGTTTGAAATTATTTAGTCTTCATGGCTCGCTTCGCTCACTCGTCAACGGTTTCATATTCATCGAATAAACTTGGAGTTGTGACAACTTGTGAAACAAGTACTTCATCAACAATGCATGTGACTGCGCGTCGTGAACCCAAGAAGATTTGTTTGAAAGTCACAAACACATCTCCCTGCATTGTGTCAAAGTTGGGATGGAATTTGGTTTTGTGAGTTGCATCAGTTTGTTTCCAAAATTTTGTTTGCCAATCAACTTTCCCCCAAAGATTTCCATCTGCCAGAAGTTTGAAATCTTGCACACGGAAATCACTTCGTGCACCCATTTCGGATAGTTTAGATCTTTTATCGAGTGCTTGACCAATCATCTTGGTTTTGATTTTCTTCATGAGGTGAAGATCTTCTTCGTTGAGTTTGATTTGGAGATTTTTGGTTTTCCAGTCTTTGTTTTCGAAGTTTTTCATTTGAACTTGCTTGAAAAGGATTTGCAATGGTTTTCCATCCACCCATTGCAGGGGAACGATGAAACCGAATTTGATTCTTTTTGGTTTGCCAGATGAGATTCTCGCGAGGTCAACTTGTTTGAAATTCATTTTTCTTATAAATTTTATTTTTCAAAGAAAATGAGAAACTTGAATGAAAATTTTCTGCGAATTGAAGATGTTGAATCTGTTTCGCCAATCTCCCAAGAGATTCCATGGGATGAACGCCAAATTGAATTGGCAAATCTCTTGGGAGAAGATTTTGAAGATTGTGAATTAGAAATGCGTAGTCAAACACTTCATAACATTGATGCTGTTCCTGTTGTGACTTTGGTGGAACGATGGCGAGAGTTGGAAGAGTTGACCATGGGTGATCCACAAAGAATGGTGTTGATACGATCTTGGGCAGCACAATGGCCGCGAGAATTGACTGATCTGGATAACTTCTTGTTCCCAAATGGGTTGGAGACTGTCATATGTGGAAGAGGTTGATTTCGTTTCCAATGGAAATGAAACACTTCATGGTTGTTCTTCGTTCTTTTTCTATCATCCAACTCAGCCACTTTTGCGCCCTTCTCCCGCTGTATTTTAGCCATCATCTTCAACCTCTTCATTCGATCAATACATTTCTCTAAATCCTCCGATAACCAATTCACTTGATGTGATAAATCATGCTGATCAAGGAAATGCTTTTTCTTTCTGAGGAGTTGATTTGCGAAAAGCGTTCGCGTGATTCCAAACTTTGCTTCAATCTGTTCAATGGAGAAAAAATCTTCACCATCAATCTGGGCAAATGGAGTTGATTCTTCTTTTTGAATGATAAATCTTTGCCCATCGGATCTTCTTCTATAGTTTGGATTTTCTCTTTTGAGGACATCGAGAATGTGAGAAGATGGAATGCCTGTTTGTTCATTCGCATCTTTGAAAGTAATGAAAAATTGTTTTTCTTTGCCAACCTCCTGAATTGAAAACTTCATTTTCTTTGAAAAATAAAATTTGAAAGAAAATGAATAGTTTGAGTTTGAAACAAATGAGATCAGTTGCTTTGAAATTTGGTTTGGAAGGATGGGAACATATTCGGAAAAAAAGTGAAATGTTGGAATTTTTAGATTGGGAATCAAGGCGAGTGAAGCGAGCAGAGCGAGCAAGCGAAGCGCTGCGAAGCGAGAGGCGAATGAGAAATTTACCTCCAAAACATATCCATCTCCTGGAAAAACGTTGGAGAGAAAGAGGATTGGAGAAAGTCTTGCGTCTTGCGAGAAATGTGGATAGAAAGAAAGAAATTCGTCAAAATCTCGCTGTTTTGAGAGGAATGGAATTGAAGCCAATGTTTGTGAAACGACAAGCTGCGTTAAAAGAGTTTGCGAGAGAATTTGTGATATTGAATAGTGAAGAAATATCTGATAGATGGGAAGATGAAAAGAAGAATCCATTTGGTGAAGGATTTGGTGGAACTCCTCAAGATATGTTTGAAATTGTGCAACTGGACGTGGAAAAGTTGTTAAAGGAGAAGGAAGTGATGTGAGATGAGAAAATTATTCACTCGAATGACTGAAAGGGTTCAAGAGAATTTTGCGAACTTTTTAAGGAAAGGCAGCAACTGGCAGTTTCTGAGATTTGAAGAATTGTCGATTTTCTTTGTGAGATTTCGACCGCTGAGAGGAAGAAAGTGGTTTCAACTTCCTAAAACACTTCAGAATAAGGTGATTGTGAATATGAAGAATAAAGATGAACAATGTTTCAAGTGGTGTGTGACACGAGCTTTGAATCCAGTTGAAAGGGATGAGGAACAAGTTACAAAGCTTCTGAGAAAGCAAAGTGAGAAGATTGATTGGGAGGGAGTTTCATTTCCAGTCAAACTTGATAACATTGCAAAATTTGAAAGAAACAATCCAGGAATTGCTGTTTGGGTGTTTGGGTGTTTGGGTGGGAAAATGAAGTTGTGCCGTTGAGACAGTCTGAAGTGGAAGGAGGAAAACCTGTGGATTTGTTGCTGTTGCATAAACTACCCAAGTTAAAAGAAGGTGAAGAAAGAAAACTTGGGCAAAAGATTCAACCAAAGACTCATTATTGCTTGATTAAGAATATCAACTCACTGGTGCATGTGCAAGTCACCAAGCATAAACAAAGTGTTCATTTATGCAGAAGATGTTTGAATTTCTTTGGTTCTGCTCAGAAACTAGCATTGCATGAAAAAGCTTGTTCCCAGTTTGAATCTGTCAGAATTGATATACCAAAAGAGGGAAGTTCGGTGAAGGGGGAGAATTTTCAAAGAAAGCAAAAGCATCCATTTGCAATATATGCTGATTTTGAGGCAAGATTAGTTCCAATAGAAAGAAAGAAACAATCGGATGAGTTTTCTTTCACAGAAAAATTTCAGAAACACATTCCAGTTTCATATGCATTTCATGTGGTGAGTGATGTTGTGGAACGAGACCCAATTATCTTTAGAGCTGAAACGGATGAAGAAGATGTTGAAGATCAATTTGTGAAAGATTTGGTTGAGGTTGTGCAGGGAATTCAAGACGAAGTGAAATTTCCCAAGAAGATGATTTTTGGGAAGGAAGAACGAAAAATATTTGAAAAAGCTAAAATTTGTTGGTTGTGTTAGAAGAATTTGTGGCAAGTGACAAAATTGTTAGAGATCATTGCCACTTCACAGGGGAATTCAGGGGTGCAGCGCATGAAACATGCAACCTCCAGTGTAGAAAGCCAAAATTCACCCACGTGTGTTTTTCCACAACTTGAAAAGCTATGATGCGCATTTCATTGTGAAAGCATTGGGAAGAATTCCAGGAGATATCACATGTTTACCAAATACTGAAGAAAAATTTATTTCTTTCACGAAGAAGATAGAGATGGGAAGATGGAAAGATGAGAATGGGAAAACGAGAATAGATTGGCATGAGATACGATTTCTGGATTCCTTTGGATTCATGTCACATGCATTGAGAGATTTAGTGAATAATTTGACTGATGAAGAGTTGATTGAAACAAAACGTGTATTTGGGAAAGATTGGGGATTAGCAAGGCAAAAAGGAATATTTCCATATGAGTGGTTGAATTCTGTGAAAAAGTTTCAAGAAGAAAGTTTGCCGGAAGAAGATGCATTCTTTTCCCAGTTAACTGGAGAAGGAGTGAGCAAGGAAGATATGGATCATGCAAGGAAAGTTTGGTTAGAAAGGAAAATGCAAAATATGGGAGATTTTCACGATTTCTATTTGTTGTCAGATGTTTCATTGTTAGCTGATGTGTTTGAAGGATTCAGGAAAATTTGTCGAAAACACTATGACTTGGATCCAGCTTGGTTTTATACATCACCTGGGCTGGCTTGGGATGCTGCCTTGAAGACAAAAGGAGTAACAGTTGAAATGGCAGATGCAACGGTGGAGAAAAGAAGAGTTGAATTGGAACTGCTGACAGACCCAGACATGTTGCTGTTCTTTGAAGGTGGAGTCCGTGGAGGAGTTTCCACGATATTTCATAGAAGAACGCAAGCAAACAATAAGTATATGGGAGATGATTTTGATCCAAAGAAAGAGTCAAAGTTTCTCCCATATTGGGATGCAAATAGCCTTTATGGATGGGCAATGACAAAACCCTTGCCAGTTGGAGCATTCGAGTGGATGAGTGAAGAAGACTTGGAGAAGTGGATAGAAATTCCTTGTGTGGTTGAAGTGGATGTGGATATTCCAAAAGATCTGCATGACAAGTTCAATGATTTTCCACCTTTGCCAGAAAGAATAAGAAATAATGGAGTTGAGAAGCTCATTCCAAACTTGTGGAATAAGAGAGGAATGATTGTACATTATAGTATTTTGAAACAAGCTTTGGAATTAGGTTGTGTGCTGAAGAAAGTGTGGAGAGGTGTGAAATTTAAGGAAGAATGTTGGATGAAAGAGTTCATTGAATGCAATGCAGCGTTGAGAAAAAATTGTCAAAATAATTTTGAGAAGGAGTTTTTCAAGTTGATGAACAATTCTGTGTATGGGAAAACAATAGAAAACATCAGGAAAAGAAAACATATTTATTTAGTGAATTATGAGAGAAAATATGCGAAGTTGACTGTATACAACCATATTTGATGAAGATTTGGTGGCAGTTCACATGAAAAGAACCAAGATGAAGTTTGATAAACCAGTTTATGTGGGTCAAGCTATTTTGGACATTTCCAAGACATTGATGTATGACTTTCACTATAACTATGTGAAGAAAAAGTGGAAAGAAACACAATTGTGTTTCACAGATACTGATTCCCTGTTGTATGAGATTAAAACAGATGATTTGTTTGAGGATATTGCTGGAGATGTAGAAAAATATTTTGATACCTCAGGATTTAAAGAAGATCACCCCAAAGTAAAAGATGGAACAATTGAGTTGAGGTATAAAAAAGATCTTGGGTTTATGAAAGATGAAACAAATGGAAAACAAATTGTGGATTTTGCGGCGTTGCGAGCAAAGTGCTATTCCTTCCTGGTGCAAGGAGGAGGAGAAATTAAAAAGTGCAAAGGAGTGGTGAAGAAAGTTGCGGAGAAAAGAATCACTCATGCAGATTATGTGGAATGTTTGATGAGTGGTGATTCACAGATGAGGAAAATGAATTGTCTCCGGAGTGAAAAGCATGAGATTTCAACGTTGACAGTGAACAAAATAGCTTTGAGTGCAAATGATGACAAGAGGTTTGTGCGTGAAGATGGTGTGTCAACAAGGGCTTGGGGGCATTATGAAGTGGAAGAAAAGCAAAAGAAAGAAAAAGAGAAAAGTGGAAAAGAAATGAAAACCGATGAAGATGTGAAAGCTGAACTGCTTGAAAAGAAAAGAAAACAAATTGTGAGATTCATGAAGAAGAAGGAAAAAGCTGGAACAGCTGTGGAAATGTTATTTTTGACAAAGAAATATCATATGTCAGAAGAGGAACTGAAAGCAATGAATGTTAAACGCTATGGTGAGTATGCAAGCTTTGATGAGTGAAGAGAAAACAATTTCATAGAAATGATTTTCTGCTGAAAGGGGTGCGTTGGAGGGGAAGGAGGAGGGGAATGGTTGTGTTAAATTTGAACAAGTGAAATTGTGAAACCTACGTGGGGAATGAGGGTAAGTTTGAAAGGTGAGAGAAGGAGGAGTTGTGCTGAAATGAGGAGAAAAATGATGAAAAAAGTTTGTGCTAAAAGTGGAATTTCCTCATCTGATCAGTGTGTGAAAACCTAAGGTAAGGTTGGAAAAAAATTCGCCAGAACCCCCATATACCAACTACTATCGTCGTTCTGGTCTCAAATCATCGCAAAAAAGCGAAAACAGTGCATTTCTATGAAAAATGCACAAAACGTACGATTCGGGCCGTGCGGAGCAAGTTTTGCCAAAATCTCACTTTTTAGCACACCAGATCTTAAAATCGTCGTACTGGCCTCAAATCATCGCAAAAAAGCGAAAACAGTGCATTTCTATGAACAATGCACAAAACGTACGACTCGGGCCGTGCGGAGCAAGGTTTGGCAAAATCTCACTTTTTAGCACACCAGATCTCAAAATCGTCGTACTGGCCTCAAATCATCGCAAAAAAGCGAAAACAGTGCATTTCTATGAAAAATGCACAAAACGTACGTTTCGGGCCGTGCTGAGCTAGTTTTGTCAAAATCTCACCTGAGCTCAGCAGACCTCAAAATCGTCGTTCTGGTCTCAAATCATCTCCAAAACGCGAAACAGTGCATTTCTATGAAAAATGCACAAAACGTGCGTTTCGGGCGGTTTAGATCAAGTTTTGGCAAAATCTCACTTTTGAGCTCACCAGATCTCAAAATCGTCGTCCTGACCTCAAATCGTCGCAAAAAAGCGAAAACAGTGCATTTCTATAAAAAAAGGCACAAAACGTCATTTCGGGCCGTGCGGAGTAAGTTTTGCCAAAATCTCACTTTTTAGCACATCAGGTCTTAAAATCGTCGTCCTGACCTCAAATCATCGCAAAAAAGCGAAAACAGTGCATTTCTATGAAAAATGCACAAAACGTGCGTTTCGGGCCCTGCGGAGCAGGTTTTGGCAAAATCTCACTTTTGAGCTCACCAGATCTCAAAATCGTTGAACTGGTCTCAAATCATCTGCAAAAAGCAAAAACAGTGCATTTCTGTGAAAAATGCACAAAACCTACGTTTCTGGCCGTGCGGAGCAAGTTTTGCCAAAATCTCACTTTTGAGCTCACCAGATCTCGAAATGGTCGTCCTGACCTCAAATCATCGCAAAAACGCGAAAACAGTGCATTTCTATGAAAAATGTACAAAACGTGCGTTTCGGGCTGTGCGGAGCAAGTTTTGCCAAAATCTCACTTTTGAGTTCACCAGATCTCAAAATTGTCGTCCTGACCTCAAATCATCGCAAAAAAGCGAAAACAGTGCATTTCTATGAAAAATGCACAAAACGTGCGTTTCGGGCCCTGCGGAGCAGGTTTTGGCAAAATCTCACTTTTGAGCTCACCAGATCTCAAAATCGTCGAACTCGTCTCAAATCATCTGCAAAAAGCGAAAACAGTGCATTTCTATGAAAAATGCACAAAACCTACGTTTCTCGCCGTGCGGAGCAAGTTTTGCCAAAATCTCACTTTTGAGCTCACCTGATTTCAAAATCGTCGTCCTGACCTCAAATCATCGCAAAAACGCGAAAACAGTGCATTTCTATGAAAAATGCACAAAACGTGCGTTTCGGGCCGTGCGGAGCAAGTTTTGGCAAAATCTCACTTTTGAGCTCACCAGATCTCAAAATCGTCGTTCTGGTCTCAAATCATCGCGAAAACGCGAAACAGTGCATTTCTATGAAAAATGCACAAAACGTACGTTTCGGGCCGTGCGGAGCAAGTTTTGGCAAAATCTCACTTTTGAGCTCACCAGATCTCAAAATCGTCGTACTGGACCTCAAATCATCGCAAAAAAGCGAAAACAGTGCATTTCTATGAAAAATGTACAAAACGTGCGTTTCGGGCTGTGCGGAGCAAGTTTTGCCAAAATCTCACTTTTGAGCTCACCAGATCTCAAAATGGTCGTCTTGACCTCAAATCATCGCAAAAAAGCGAAAACAGTGCATTTCTATGAAAAATGCACAAAACGTGCGTTTCGGGCCATGCGGAGCAAGTTTTGGCAAAATCTCACTTTTGAGCTCACCAGATCTCAAAATCGTCGAACTGGTCTCAAATCATCTCCAAAAAGCGAAAACAGTGCATTTCTATGAAAAATGCACAAAACGTGCGTTTCGGGCCGTGCGGAGCAAGTTTTGGCAAAATCTCACTTTTGAGCTCACCAGATCTCAAAATCGTCGTCCTGACCTCAAATCATCGCAAAAAAGCGAAAACAGTGCATTTCTATGAAAAATGCACAAAACGTACGTTTCGGGCCGTGCGGAGCAAGTTTTGGCAAAATCTCACTTTTGAGCTCACCAGATCTCAAAATCGTCAGTAGTTGGTATATGGGGGTTCTGGCGAATTTTTTTCCAACCTTACCTTAGGTTTTCACACACGATGAGGATATTCCACTTTTAGCACAAACGTTTTTCATCATTTTTCTCCTCATTTCAGCACAACTCCTCCTTCTCTCACCTTTCAAACTTACCCTCATTCCCCACGTAGGTTTCACAATTTCACTTGTTCAAATTTAACACAACCATTCCCCTCCTCCTTCCCTTTCAACGCACCCCTTTCAGCAGAAAATCATTTCTATGAAATTGTTTTCTCCTCACTCATCAAAGCACACTTTCACTTTTTCCTTCCATTGATTGATAGTTTCACTCATTTGTTTGTCACACCAATATGGAATCAACTCTACTAATTTCTCCCACACAAAATTTTGTCTTTTTATCTCTACAGCAAGCAGCTTAACTTGTTCTTCTAAATTCACAAACGATTCAAACAAAAGTTCAACAGAATCAATTTCACTCTCACTTCCACTCTCACTCACAGATTGACTTGACGAACTCATTTTCTTTCCATTCATTCTTTTTCCAACCAATCCGTGTCCACTGCTGATGAATCCAAATCGCGAAACTTGATTGGTCTTTTTATCTTCTTGTTCTTTTTCACTCCTTCCACTTCAGGCAACTGTTTCTGTTTTGCCAACAACAATTCTTCTCCATAGAAACTCCCATTCACTTTTTTCCCCTTTAAATCTTCTAACTCATAAGTCACAGGTTTCGACGCTTTCACCTTCACAACAACAAAAGCTTTTCTTGACCAATTCGGGGTGAATCCTTTGTCATATTCCATGCGTTTGTACTTCACAATTCTCACTCTTTGACCAAGTTTGAACTTCACCTCAACTGTCTTGAACAATTCCTCGGGATACAGCTTTGCGAAAACCTCTCTTTCCCTGCTCTTCACACTTGCAGCTGTTGGAGTCATTCCAACACTTCTGTGAAAAGTTTTGTTATAATGATTCATAATCGGTTGCAACACATCCGACCCATTTTCTTGTATTTGCTGCTGTGAAATGCTTCCATATTCTTTCCTTCAATGTTCTGATAAATCTTTCCGCAACACTTGCTTTTTCCATGTTTTTGTGTGATATATTTCAATCCCATTCTTTCTCAGGAATTTAGAGAAATCTCCCTTGAATTCATTTCCTTCATCTGTCCACAGTTTCTTTGGCCTCCTCTGCGTTTCATCAAATATTTCCTCTAACTTCTCTTTGATCTCTTCACTTGATTTCCCCACCATTGCTTTTGCCCATGCGAATTTGGAGAAAATATCCAACACCACTAGAATATTTCTATATCCTGAATTCCACTCTTCAAAGTTGCTCATTTCTGCTAAATCTGCAGTCCAAATGTCATCAATCCCAAACACTAAAACTCGCCTTTTCTCGAAATGTCTCCTGACTGGTTTGTGTAATTCGAGCTTTTGAGTCCAGTCATCACTCAAAAGCTCTTCACGTTTCCCTGCTTCCTCCCCATTCCCAACTTTTGCTTCACATTGATCACATTTCTTGCCAGTGCATGGCCCCACTGTCTTTCTTCCCAGGGAATTGCATCCATAGCTGCAACCATCTTTCTGTCAGCTTTGTTTTTGCATTTAATTGGATTTCCCCGCTCTCCGCTTCGCTTCGCTCGCTTCGCTCGCTTCCCACAAACAGCATAATCCACATCATGCTGCATTGCAACAGCATCTGTTTTCCTGTGGGTTGTTGCATAATTTCGAGAATCTTTCCACTTTCATCAAATTTCACTTGCTTGTGCAATGGGTTGAATGGTCCTGTGAAGTTGTGTCTAGGGAGAGTGAATCCACCTTTGGGTTTTGGCAGTGTTCCAATCAAGCTGTGAACATCAACTCCACTTCCACTTCGCCCATCTAAATCTATTCTGTCTGTCTTATATTTCGTTTTTGGCCGAATAGCCACACTCAACTTATCCAGCATATCCGAAGCTGTTTTCTCCAGGAAAGGTTTTGACTTTTCTAATGCAAATGAAACTGTTTTTTTTCTGCATTTTCGGATTCCGCAGAAACTCACTTGCACCAAATCGACCCATTTCAACTGCTTTTTTTCCCAACCAAGGAATTGCATGTGCAACACCAGTCATTGCAAGTTCACCAAAGCCCCCACCTTGTGAGGGCAGACTCAGTTTCCCGGTTTTACTTCACTCAGTTTGATGAATCTTGTTTTCTTTATTCCACAGGAAGCGCAATGGCAAAACCACATTGGTCTCCCCTTTGAATTAAAGAATGTTCCACTCGGTTCAACGCATTCTGTTTCTTTTCTTTCTTTCACGCAATATGATTTCATTTTAGAGGGAATTAATATAATTCACAATGACAATTTCATTCTTTTCAACATCATTTGTGAAAGTTTTCAACATTTCCTCATATTTTCTTCCTTTGTTCATTTCATTCAGGAACCACAAACAATAATATCCACATTTCAAACTATCCAGATCTTGAATTTGGAACCCATTTCTCAGAAAAAACTTCATCTTCGGATTCCATTTTTTCACATTCTCTTCCCATTCCCTTGGTGGTGGCATGCCAAATGAATCAAACCAACAGAAATCTTTTCCTTGCACAAAACAAGCAACCCAATGCGTTCCCACATTTTCCAAATCATCCAGATTGATCACACAGGGGGAATGATTCTTTCCAAGTTCTTCATTTCGTGCGAAGATTCCTTTCAATGGAATTTTCAATTTCTCACACCATTTCCACAAGTCATGATTGCTCAACGCCTTGTCGATGAAGTTTTTTTTCCCTTACCTTTCCCTTTTCCCATTCCACGTTTCACATATGGGATTGTTGATGTGTTCCAACTCCCCATGAATGGTTGTGGTGGTTCCAGACGCATTCCTTGTCCAGCAAATGCATGTGGATTTACATGAATTCCTTTCCCCTTCCCTCTCCCTCCAACTCCTTTTCCCAACACCTTTGACACTAATTGAATTGCCAGTGGAATCCCAACTGCGGCGAGTGTCCCCAACAAACCACCTTTCTGTCCTCTTCCTATCTTCACTCCCTGCTGGGCAAGAAAATCTTTCAAAAACGCTTTCTGACCAGTTGTCATCTGCGACACCAACTGGAAGAGTTCAGGTGCTCTGGGAGGAATTCCACTCCCAAATATCTTTTTCAGTGCTGATTCTGCTCCAAAACTCAACCCCGCCATCCCCAATGCTTTTGCTGCAGGAACAAGCAATGGTTTCGCTAAACCTGCTAAAGCTGTGAATAAATTCCCTCCCCTGACAATAGCTTTTCTAATTTGTGATTTGGATATCACCAAATCCACTCCCCGCCCAGCTTGTCTTGCTCTCTCAATTCGATTGATTTGTGTCTGTGTCAAGTTGATGTCATGGTTTCCAGTCAAATTCTCAAATTTCAATCTCAAAGTCACAGCTTGGTTGCTTTCCAAAGCTTTTTCAAGTTTCTTCAATTGTCCTGGAGAGAAATTTAATTTAGTTTTATAATAGGTTGTCATTTTCTTATACAACTACAAGTTCTCCTCCAACAACATCCAGGATCACTTCTTTTTCCTTCAAAACCAATGCATATATTGTGTAGTCTTGAGCTTGCGCTGCTTGATTCAGACGATAGTGAAAAACCAACTGTTTTGGATCGTTTGTCAAGTTGTTTTTGTTTTCTCTCAAATCGAAATAGATCAGTGGATAAAGAGTTGAAAAATTTGCCACATTCAATTGAACTCCAGTGTTATAGTCATTTTTGCGATAACGATAATCCAAAGCATCCTCCAGAATTCTCAGCTTGAAATTTGCGTCATATTCTATCTCTGGATAAAATTCTGGTCCATATTGCAGTCGACAATTGGCAAGATGTGTGGCACCATTACCGCCACCATCAACATCAAATGTGTTGAAAATATAAGGATTTTCTTCTATATTATTACTTTTTCTTGTTTCTTGAATCCAGATGAAAACATGCTTTGCATCTTTCACACCTGGAGACAATTGCCAAATTCCATCTGCATCTCTTCGACTTGAAGAGGGGTGAATTGTTTCCTGAAGAAAACTCCACTTTTTAGGTTTCAAGAAATTTTCATTGATTTTCAACTGGCCTTTTGGAGAAAAGGTTAACATTGGCACCCACAATTCAAACGTTCTCACAACAACGCGTCGATTTGTGTTACCATATTGGAAGATTAATTCTGCGTCATCCTGCAAGTCAATTTCAAATTCAATTGCCATTGGTGGAAGGAGAGAATCTTCCAATGTTTCAAAGAAAGCATAACGGTTGAGGGGAATGATAGTTTCAACTGATTTCCTTGCTTGCGTCAACAATTCTCTTGCTCGAATTCCATCGTTCGTAGCTAAAACTGTTCCATCTATTGTATCCAAATACCAAAACTGTGACTTGGCGACACTTCTTGCATAATCATCCGAATACTCCAGGAGATTCTTTATGAAAACAGCTTTATGTGCATTGTCCAGATTATAAAGGGTTTTAGCGTTTGATGACACTTTCAATTTCTTGATCAGTGAAAATGAACTATTCAAGGTGGAGCTTCTTGTTGTTGCTCCAATTGCTGCTCCATCTGCTCTAGCTTCAAAGGTGTAATTGACGCGAAAATAGGCATTGTACCAATCATACCAATTATTCCTGTCAGCAACCATGAATTTATAACCTGCCTTTGCTTGATGTTGGTTATTTCCTGGGAAGGTCAGTGGAGTATTCAATTGATATCTGACGAAGGTGGTTTTTTCGAGAAATTCGGGCGATCTAAACATTTTATTCTGATAAACAAAATTATGAACCACCCCTCTGAATGGAAAAAAATCTATATCCCAGAACGTGGGAAATATGCCTGGAAACACAAAGGAACTGGAGTCATTCGAGACAGTTTGATGAAAATTGGCAAACCTCTTTTGGGCTTGGCTAAGTCTGCAGCAAGTCAGTTGGTCAAGAAATCAGTTGAAAAAGCAGCGGATGCAGGGTCAAAGGTTATTGTCAAGAAAGCTGGGGACAAACTTCAAACGATTTTGAAAGGGAAAGCAGCGAAACCATCTGTTCCACAACTCCCCGCTCCAGCCGTACGTCCGAAACCCAAACCAAAACCCAAAGTTTCTCAAAATGCTCTCATTCGACTCAATCAATTAATTTCCCAATCATGAATTTGAGATCGCTTCGCGGCTCGCTTCACAGTTGTGAAATTAATTGAATTTTTTTCATTCACACATCCTTTTCCCTCCCTTCGGCTGCTTCCCGAATATACAGCGTGAAAGCCATATCCATGTCATTCATATCCAATGGATTGTTTCGTCCATCTGTCACATAAACTCGAATTGATTGAATCATTCGTTTGTTCACAGGATGCCATTCCAACCTCATTGGTTCAACTGAAAAGGGATAACTGACGTGAAGCATTGTTGTTGACAAAGGAAAGAGCACATCATTTCCTATATTTGCAACTTTTCTGGAGATGAGATCGCAATGGAGATAGACCCAGTCCACTCCACGCGTGATATTTGGGGTATTTGTGGACACGTTTGTTCCCCCAGTCAACACCATTTTCTCAAATCCAAGCAAATTCGCAAAATCCCCACTTTGCAAATCAATTTCAATTGTGTTGTCCAGTGTCATGACTGTCTTGAAGATGCTTTTGTCAAAGAAGAGGTTCACTTTTTCAGATCCAATTTGATTCTTGAGAACAGCGTTGATTGTTTTATAGCCATACATTCCATCAGCAAATGTGATCGTTTTCCAGGCACTCTCACTTGTTGTCTTCCATTTCAGAGTGTTGTTGCCAAAGCTATTTCTAATATTATACCATGAATAATTCATTGTCACGAGTTTGTTCAAAGCTGCTTCGTGATTTTTCCCTTCCTCCAGCATAATCGGGGGATCAAAACGAATCACAAAATCATGCGATTATTGATTGCTCTGTTGGTGTTTTGCGAGTTGTGAGTCAAGCAAAAGTGGAATCATTTTATTTGAGACAATAGTTTTTTCACTTGACTTGCTGAGATCACTCCAGATTTCTGCAAAATTTTCAAAATATGTCCGAGATCATTTCGCAACTTCAATGAAGTGTTTCCAGCTTTGATGGAACCCAAACCCACTTCCAGTTTATTGATGAGTGGGTCGAGTGAGTGAAGCGAGCGAAGCGAGTCCTGGAGTGTGTCCTCAAGTCCATAACCTTTAAAGCCAAATTGCCTTTTCCCCATCTTTTCACCTGCATCTGCTCGTTTTGCTCTGTCAGTTCGAATGGCATTTCTTATTTCTTCCAGTTCAGGAATTGTCTTACCATGTATTTGAGGGTTACTTTATGTGTTGGATCATCTGCATACTGTGTAATAATTCGGCTTATAGTTGACAAAAGATTTGACTCTTCACTTCTGGGTGGCATCTTTCTCTTCGCTTTTTGACTTGGTTCAGCTAGAGTTGGTTCAGTTGGTTCAGCTAGAGTTGGTTCAGCTAGAGTTGGTTCAGCTAGAGTTGGAAGAGTTGGTTCAGATGGTGTTGGACTTGCTAGAGATGGAGTTAGTTCCCAAACTGGTGGTTGTGTCATTATTGGTTCAGTGTGTGACTGAGTTGAAATTGAAGGTCCAAAAGCTAAATCCATTGCTTGTTCCATGGGATAATCTTTTCGAATATAATAAAGTAGCTTATTAGAAGGTGAAAGGCTTTCAAAATCTTCTTCGCTCAGCTCAGCCCCCCTCTGCCTGGCTCATTTCACCCCAATTTGAAAGCGAGCTGTGTGAAGATGAAGCGACTGAAGGGAGCCTCGAAGAGGAAGGTGAAATGTGAAGTGATGGCATGAGAGAACTTTGACGAGAACTCTGATGAGAACCAACTGGTTCAACCACACTTAAAACATCCAGTTTCTTCGTCACGGGATTCAACATCTTTTCATATGAAGTTGTCTTCATTTCTTCCTCAATCTTTCTCCGCTTGAAAGCATTCAAGATTCCTTGAGATTGGTCAGCTTTTGCTTCTTTCACAGAGGCAAGTTCTGCCCATTTCTTTATCGACATTTTTCTTTCATATGACAAAAAATGCGTTTCTCAAACTTTGACTTTCTCTCTCAATCAACTGGAGCAGAATCAATCAAACCCCCGTTCCAACAAATCCATCCCGCTATGCCAAGTGAATCCTTCCGAATGCTTATCTGCGGGCCTTCCAATTGTGGGAAGACAAATGTGCTTCTGAATATGCTCTATCACCTTCTCTTCTTCGATGAAATCATTCTTTTCGCAAAGAACCTTCACCAAGATAAGTATGTGGGACTTTTGAAGGATTTTCAAACACGCGCCAATCCAGTTGCAGGTTATGAAGTTATCACACCTTTCTCCAAATGCGTTCCGCTGAAAGATTTGTTTCAAGATGCCGAAAATCAACGAGTTGTGATTTTCGATGACTTTGCCTGTGACAAGAATCAGGATGAAATGATCAACTGGTTCTTCAATGGGCGACATTGCAACTGCAGCATAATTTATCTTGCCCAAAGATTTTTCAAAGTGCCGAAAGATATCAGAGACAATTGTTCCCATTTTTGCATATTCCGATTTCCCCCAAAAGATTGCAAACGAATCGCTGATGAGTTGGGGATAGATCCAAGCAAGTTGACTGAAGCAACCAAAAATGATTTCTCCTTTCTCTTTGTGGATCAACCACGAAAGAAGCTGTTGAAAAACTTTGATGAGGAGATTTAAAATGGGACATTTAAATGAATCAAAGGAAGATGCGGAAAATTCAGACATTGCATCGCTCCAGGACTCGCTTCGCTCACTTCAAAAGTCGATTGACACACTTGCCACAATTCACTATGTGGATTCAAGTTCAATTTTTCCTGGAGGTTGAATCACAGGAGATGTGGACATGAACACGAATAAAATCACAAATCTTTCCACTCCCGTGGATGAATTTGATGTTGCGACAAAGGAATATGTGGACAAGACAGTTGCGGAATCTGGGCTCTTGTCAATTCTTTCCGCAGCAACTTCAACCTATGTGGATGCCTTCATCAATGAAAATGCAGACTGTTTCTATTCAGTTGATCGACAATCGGACGTTGAGTTACAGAAGGGAGGCTCGAGAAAGATCAAGTTGTTGATTGACCACACTCTCTCCGGTCTTGATGCATCTCAAAGCTAAAAAAGTGAAAGACCACTTCTGTCGATGCAGAAAAATGCCAAAAGATTTTTCATGACTTTCGATGGTGTTATTGATAAGTTGATTTCAGACATTAACCTCAATCCCCAGGGTGGAGCTGCAGATATTGTGAACATTTTCATCTTGTTCCGACTTGCTTCATTCAATGGTTCATATTATAACCTTCGAAATGGTTTGTTTGGACACGACAACGGAGAATGGGATAAATTCGTGTGCTTCAAAGATAATGGAAATTTGGTGATTTCTGGAGTGGATGGAAAGGATTTCGTGGAGATTGGCAATTATCCTCCAAAAGCTGATCTTTCCATCCTCAATGCTTGGCATTGCCTTTCAATTCACTGGATCGTGTCGAATTCATCTCAACCTGTCAGCAGTTGTTGGGTGAATGGGAAAAAGTTGAAAAACTTCACTGCATCTACTTCCCCAGGAGCCAACACAATGGTCTTTGGGGACATAAATCCAAACACAACCGTTCCACTTCATGGAGAAGTTCAACTCTTTGTGCTTTATAAGGGGCGAAGCTTGTCTGACAATGTGATTAAAGCGCATCACATGATGATTTGCAAAAGATTTGGTGTTGATCACGACGAAATTACATTTGGTGAATGAAAATGGGAATTTACAATGAAAAACCAGAGGAAAGTGACTCAGAGATTCTCATGCGACTTCGAATTCTTGAACAGCGTGGACCAAGTGGAGGCATGCAACTTTCTCAAGGAAATTGGAATGCTGAAGGTCATAAGTTGTCCCATCTTGCACAGGGAACAGAGAATGCCGATGCAGTCACAAAGCATCAACTGGAAGTGCGTTTGTCAACCAAAACCAACAAAGCAGATCGAATTGTTTTGACAGATCACTTGGATGCAAATTATCACGCCATCTTGAACGTTCAAACAGCGGGAGACAACGATGCCATGTCGCTCTTCTCCGCCAAATCCATGTTTTTGACCACAAATGGAAATGTCTTTGATGCAAAGAATCAGTCAATTGATAACTTGAGGACTGATCGGAACAACGATTCATCCGCTGTGAACATGTCCACTTTGAAAAGCTGGCGCCCAGATGCACCTCCTCCAACCCATGAAGTCACAAAAGATTTAGATTTGAAACAGTTTCAATGTGATCAATGTGAAACAGAATGATCGGAGTTTCTATCGCACAAATTATGACACGCTCATGCCATTTGAGGATATTCGAAGAACTTTCTTGCCTCGGAATGAAATTTTCGCCATGGAAGTTGACTTGGATATGGGCCATCACAACATTTTCAACCTGAATGACCCGACGATGGATGCGCAAGCTGCAACGAAGGGTTATGTGGATGCCGCCAGGGGTTTCGCTGGTGACATGGGTGGGAAGAAAATCACAAATCTCGGGGAACCAACTGAGTCAGATGATGCTGCAACGAAAAGTTTCGTGAATGTGAAAACAGCGCTTTGCCTCTCCAAATCTGGTGGAACAATGAGTGGGGAAATCGACATGGGTGGGATGAAAATCACAAAGGTTGGAACACCAACTGATGCAGATGATGCAGCGACAAAGGCAGATGTGGATGCCATCGGAAGTCAGATTCACCAATCCCAGATCACCTCAGTTGGTGCAACAAATGTGTTTCACTATCTCATGAACAATGTGGATGAATCAAGTTCTGAGTCAAACATCACAGATGTGGAAATTGATGATTTCGCGGGATCTCCGCATGAATTCAACAAGAAGGCATATGCATTCAAAGTCGCAAAGCAAGCTGACAATCGTTTCATCGGTCGACTTGGATTCAACTTTTTCATGCTTCCTGAGGAAGAGTTCACAATGTGCTTGGAATTTTTCCCATCCAAGATGACAGGTGCAACTGTGAATTGTGTGTCGACAGCTTTGAACGTGAAACGGCAAGCAAGCAAAACATTTTCAGGAGATGCACCGGTGCAACCAATGATCCGGTTAATCGTGCACGTGCACAAATGGCGGATTTCACCTCCAGAATATTTGATGGTTGACATGCATTGGACGGGAAGTGCTTCTGATCCAGTGAAGCAGGATGCGCATTTGATTGTCTATGGTGTGAAGGGAGATGTTTCGGATGTTCAATCTTCTGTTTTCGATTGCCCGTTTTCATTTGAGAATGAGAACATGGTCATGCAAGCCAACTTGGACATGAATGGCCACAAAATCATTGGAAACAAATTTTGTGTGTTTGGTCACTTCCGCATCAGTGACAACTCAAACTTTTTCCTGTTTGGTGTGAACAATTATTCGTTTTTCCCCATGGATGTGAAAATCGTGGGAGCAGCTATGGCACATATGAATCATTCATTGGCATCCAGAGTGGATGTGAATGTCGGATTGGAGGGAGACAGATATCCAGTGAATTGGCCTGGTGGAAGGGGAGTCAAATTTGAATATGCTGTTGGAAATGGTGTGACTGTGCCAAAAATGAAAACTGTGAATTTCTTAGTTCAGAAAGGTGTGAAGTTGGGAAGAGATGATGTGGTTGTTTTGAGTTTGGTGTTTGAAATTATTTAGTCTTCATGGCTCGCTTCGCTCACTCGTCAACGGTTTCATATTCATCGA
The DNA here is from genome assembly GCA_022457155.1 of Cladopsammia gracilis. NCBI lineage: Eukaryota > Metazoa > Cnidaria > Anthozoa > Scleractinia > Dendrophylliidae > Cladopsammia > Cladopsammia gracilis. The sequence continues at coordinate 56,488 of JAJGOT010000929.1, read as the reverse complement.
ATAAACTTGGAGTTGTGACAACTTGTGAAACAAGTACTTCATCAACAATGCATGTGACTGCGCGTCGTGAACCCAAGAAGATTTGTTTGAAAGTCACAAACACATCTCCCTGCATTGTGTCAAAGTTGGGATGGAATTTGGTTTTGTGAGTTGCATCAGTTTGTTTCCAAAATTTTGTTTGCCAATCAACTTTCCCCCAAAGATTTCCATCTGCCAGAAGTTTGAAATCTTGCACACGGAAATCACTTCGTGCACCCATTTCGGATAGTTTAGATCTTTTATCGAGTGCTTGACCAATCATCTTGGTTTTGATTTTCTTCATGAGGTGAAGATCTTCTTCGTTGAGTTTGATTTGGAGATTTTTGGTTTTCCAGTCTTTGTTTTCGAAGTTTTTCATTTGAACTTGCTTGAAAAGGATTTGCAATGGTTTTCCATCCACCCATTGCAGGGGAACGATGAAACCGAATTTGATTCTTTTTGGTTTGCCAGATGAGATTCTCGCGAGGTCAACTTGTTTGAAATTCATTTTTCTTATAAATTTTATTTTTCAAAGAAAATGAGAAACTTGAATGAAAATGTTCTGCGAATTGAAGATGTTGAATCTGTTTCGCCAATCTCCCAAGAGATTCCATGGGATGAACGCCAAATTGAATTGGCAAATCTCTTGGGAGAAGATTTTGAAGATTGTGAATTAGAAATGCGTAGTCAAACACTTCATAACATTGATGCTGTTCCTGTTGTGACTTTGGTGGAACGATGGCGAGAGTTGGAAGAGTTGACCATGGGTGATCCACAAAGAATGGTGTTGATACGATCTTGGGCAGCACAATGGCCGCGAGAATTGACTGATCTGGATAACTTCTTGTTCCCAAATGGGTTGGAGACTGTCATATGTGGAAGAGGTTGATTTCGTTTCCAATGGAAATGAAACACTTCATGGTTGTTCTTCGTTCTTTTTCTATCATCCAACTCAGCCACTTTTGCGCCCTTCTCCCGCTGTATTTTAGCCATCATCTTCAACCTCTTCATTCGATCAATACATTTCTCTAAATCCTCCGATAACCAATTCACTTGATGTGATAAATCATGCTGATCAAGGAAATGCTTTTTCTTTCTGAGGAGTTGATTTGCGAAAAGCGTTCGCGTGATTCCAAACTTTGCTTCAATCTGTTCAATGGAGAAAAAATCTTCACCATCAATCTGGGCAAATGGAGTTGATTCTTCTTTTTGAATGATAAATCTTTGCCCATCGGATCTTCTTCTATAGTTTGGATTTTCTCTTTTGAGGACATCGAGAATGTGAGAAGATGGAATGCCTGTTTGTTCATTCGCATCTTTGAAAGTAATGAAAAATTGTTTTTCTTTGCCAACCTCCTGAATTGAAAACTTCATTTTCTTTGAAAAATAAAATTTGAAAGAAAATTAATAGTTTGAGTTTGAAACAAATGAGATCAGTTGCTTTGAAATTTGGTTTGGAAGGATGGGAACATATTCGGAAAAAAAGTGAAATGTTGGAATTTTTAGATTGGGAATCAAGGCGAGTGAAGCGAGCAGAGCGAGCAAGCGAAGCGCTGCGAAGCGAGAGGCGAATGAGAAATTTACCTCCAAAACATATCCATCTCCTGGAAAAACGTTGGAGAGAAAGAGGATTGGAGAAAGTCTTGCGTCTTGCGAGAAATGTGGATAGAAAGAAAGAAATTCGTCAAAATCTCGCTGTTTTGAGAGGAATGGAATTGAAGCCAATGTTTGTGAAACGACAAGCTGCGTTAAAAGAGTTTGCGAGAGAATTTGTGATATTGAATAGTGAAGAAATATCTGATAGATGGGAAGATGAAAAGAAGAATCCATTTGGTGAAGGATTTGGTGGAACTCCTCAAGATATGTTTGAAATTGTGCAACTGGACGTGGAAAAGTTGTTAAAGGAGAAGGAAGTGATGTGAGAAAATTATTCACTCGAATGACTGAAAGGGTTCAAGAGAATTTTGCGAACTTTTTAAGGAAAGGCAGCAACTGGCAGTTTCTGAGATTTGAAGAATTGTCGATTTTCTTTGTGAGATTTCGACCGCTGAGAGGAAGAAAGTGGTTTCAACTTCCTAAAACACTTCAGAATAAGGTGATTGTGAATATGAAGAATAAAGATGAACAATGTTTCAAGTGGTGTGTGACACGAGCTTTGAATCCAGTTGAAAGGGATGAGGAACAAGTTACAAAGCTTCTGAGAAAGCAAAGTGAGAAGATTGATTGGGAGGGAGTTTCATTTCCAGTCAAACTTGATAACATTGCAAAATTTGAAAGAAACAATCCAGGAATTGCTGTTTGGGTGTTTGGGTGTTTGGGTGGGAAAATGAAGTTGTGCCGTTGAGACAGTCTGAAGTGGAAGGAGGAAAACCTGTGGATTTGTTGCTGTTGCATAAACTACCCAAGTTAAAAGAAGGTGAAGAAAGAAAACTTGGGCAAAAGATTCAACCAAAGACTCATTATTGCTTGATTAAGAATATCAACTCACTGGTGCATGTGCAAGTCACCAAGCATAAACAAAGTGTTCATTTATGCAGAAGATGTTTGAATTTCTTTGGTTCTGCTCAGAAACTAGCATTGCATGAAAAAGCTTGTTCCCAGTTTGAATCTGTCAGAATTGATATACCAAAAGAGGGAAGTTCGGTGAAGGGGGAGAATTTTCAAAGAAAGCAAAAGCATCCATTTGCAATATATGCTGATTTTGAGGCAAGATTAGTTCCAATAGAAAGAAAGAAACAATCGGATGAGTTTTCTTTCACAGAAAAATTTCAGAAACACATTCCAGTTTCATATGCATTTCATGTGGTGAGTGATGTTGTGGAACGAGACCCAATTATCTTTAGAGCTGAAACGGATGAAGAAGATGTTGGAGATCAATTTGTGAAAGATTTGGTTGAGGTTGTGCAGGGAATTCAAGACGAAGTGAAATTTCCCAAGAAGATGATTTTTGGGAAGGAAGAACGAAAAATATTTGAAAAAGCTAAAATTTGTTGGTTGTGTTAGAAGAATTTGTGGCAAGTGACAAAATTGTTAGAGATCATTGCCACTTCACAGGGGAATTCAGGGGTGCAGCGCATGAAACATGCAACCTCCAGTGTAGAAAGCCAAAATTCACCCACGTGTGTTTTTCCACAACTTGAAAAGCTATGATGCGCATTTCATTGTGAAAGCATTGGGAAGAATTCCAGGAGATATCACATGTTTACCAAATACTGAAGAAAAATTTATTTCTTTCACGAAGAAGATAGAGATGGGAAGATGGAAAGATGAGAATGGGAAAACGAGAATAGATTGGCATGAGATACGATTTCTGGATTCCTTTGGATTCATGTCACATGCATTGAGAGATTTAGTGAATAATTTGACTGATGAAGAGTTGATTGAAACAAAACGTGTATTTGGGAAAGATTGGGGATTAGCAAGGCAAAAAGGAATATTTCCATATGAGTGGTTGAATTCTGTGAAAAAGTTTCAAGAAGAAAGTTTGCCGGAAGAAGATGCATTCTTTTCCCAGTTAACTGGAGAAGGAGTGAGCAAGGAAGATATGGATCATGCAAGGAAAGTTTGGTTAGAAAGGAAAATGCAAAATATGGGAGATTTTCACGATTTCTATTTGTTGTCAGATGTTTCATTGTTAGCTGATGTGTTTGAAGGATTCAGGAAAATTTGTCGAAAACACTATGACTTGGATCCAGCTTGGTTTTATACATCACCTGGGCTGGCTTGGGATGCTGCCTTGAAGACAAAAGGAGTAACAGTTGAAATGGCAGATGCAACGGTGGAGAAAAGAAGAGTTGAATTGGAACTGCTGACAGACCCAGACATGTTGCTGTTCTTTGAAGGTGGAGTCCGTGGAGGAGTTTCCACGATATTTCATAGAAGAACGCAAGCAAACAATAAGTATATGGGAGATGATTTTGATCCAAAGAAAGAGTCAAAGTTTCTCCCATATTGGGATGCAAATAGCCTTTATGGATGGGCAATGACAAAACCCTTGCCAGTTGGAGCATTCGAGTGGATGAGTGAAGAAGACTTGGAGAAGTGGATAGAAATTCCTTGTGTGGTTGAAGTGGATGTGGATATTCCAAAAGATCTGCATGACAAGTTCAATGATTTTCCACCTTTGCCAGAAAGAATAAGAAATAATGGAGTTGAGAAGCTCATTCCAAACTTGTGGAATAAGAGAGGAATGATTGTACATTATAGTATTTTGAAACAAGCTTTGGAATTAGGTTGTGTGCTGAAGAAAGTGTGGAGAGGTGTGAAATTTAAGGAAGAATGTTGGATGAAAGAGTTCATTGAATGCAATGCAGCGTTGAGAAAAAATTGTCAAAATAATTTTGAGAAGGAGTTTTTCAAGTTGATGAACAATTCTGTGTATGGGAAAACAATAGAAAACATCAGGAAAAGAAAACATATTTATTTAGTGAATTATGAGAGAAAATATGCGAAGTTGACTGTATACAACCATATTTGATGAAGATTTGGTGGCAGTTCACATGAAAAGAACCAAGATGAAGTTTGATAAACCAGTTTATGTGGGTCAAGCTATTTTGGACATTTCCAAGACATTGATGTATGACTTTCACTATAACTATGTGAAGAAAAAGTGGAAAGAAACACAATTGTGTTTCACAGATACTGATTCCCTGTTGTATGAGATTAAAACAGATGATTTGTTTGAGGATATTGCTGGAGATGTAGAAAAATATTTTGATACCTCAGGATTTAAAGAAGATCACCCCAAAGTAAAAGATGGAACAATTGAGTTGAGGTATAAAAAAGATCTTGGGTTTATGAAAGATGAAACAAATGGAAAACAAATTGTGGATTTTGCGGCGTTGCGAGCAAAGTGCTATTCCTTCCTGGTGCAAGGAGGAGGAGAAATTAAAAAGTGCAAAGGAGTGGTGAAGAAAGTTGCGGAGAAAAGAATCACTCATGCAGATTATGTGGAATGTTTGATGAGTGGTGATTCACAGATGAGGAAAATGAATTGTCTCCGGAGTGAAAAGCATGAGATTTCAACGTTGACAGTGAACAAAATAGCTTTGAGTGCAAATGATGACAAGAGGTTTGTGCGTGAAGATGGTGTGTCAACATGGGCTTGGGGGCATTATGAAGTGGAAGAAAAGCAAAAGAAAGAAAAAGAGAAAAGTGGAAAAGAAATGAAAACCGATGAAGATGTGAAAGCTGAACTGCTTGAAAAGAAAAGAAAACAAATTGTGAGATTCATGAAGAAGAAGGAAAAAGCTGGAACAGCTGTGGAAATGTTATTTTTGACAAAGAAATATCATATGTCAGAAGAGGAACTGAAAGCAATGAATGTTAAACGCTATGGTGAGTATGCAAGCTTTGATGAGTGAAGAGAAAACAATTTCATAGAAATGATTTTCTGCTGAAAGGGGTGCGTTGGAGGGGAAGGAGGAGGGGAATGGTTGTGTTAAATTTGAACAACTGAAATTGTGAAACCTACGTGGGGAATGAGGGTAAGTTTGAAAGGTGAGAGAAGGAGGAGTTGTGCTGAAATGAGGAGAAAAATGATGAAAAAAGTTTGTGCTAAAAGTGGAATTTCCTCATCTGATCAGTGTGTGAAAACCTAAGGTAAGGTTGGAAAAAAATTCGCCAGAACCCCCATATACCAACTACTATCGTCGTTCTGGTCTCAAATCATCGCAAAAAAGCGAAAACAGTGCATTTCTATGAAAAATGCACAAAACGTACGATTCGGGCCGTGCGGAGCAAGTTTTGGCAAAATCTCACTTTTTAGCACACCAGATCTTAAAATCGTCGTACTGGCCTCAAATCATCGCAAAAAAGCGAAAACAGTGCATTTCTATGAACAATGCACAAAACGTACGACTCGGGCTGTGCGGAGCAAGTTTTGGCAAAATCTCACTTTTTAGCACACCAGATCTTAAAATCGTCGCACTGGCCTCAAATCATCGCAAAAAAGCGAAAACAGTGCATTTCTATGAAAAATGCACAAAACGTACGTTTCGGGCCGTGCTGAGCTAGTTTTGTCAAAATCTCACCTGAGCTCAGCAGACCTCAAAATCGTCGTTCTGGTCTCAAATCATCTCCAAAACGCGAAACAGTGCATTTCTATGAAAAATGCACAAAACGTGCGTTTCGGGCGGTTTAGATCAAGTTTTGGCAAAATCTCACTTTTGAGCTCACCAGATCTCAAAATCGTCGTCCTGACCTCAAATCGTCGCAAAAAAGCGAAAACAGTGCATTTCTATAAAAAAAGGCACAAAACGTCATTTCGGGCCGTGCGGAGTAAGTTTTGCCAAAATCTCACTTTTTAGCACATCAGATCTTAAAATCGTCGTACTGGCCTCAAATCATCGCAAAAAAGCGAAAACAGTGCATTTCTATGAAAAATGCACAAAACGTGCGTTTCGGGCCCTGCGGAGCAGGTTTTGGCAAAATCTCACTTTTGAGCTCACCAGATCTCAAAATCGTTGAACTGGTCTCAAATCATCTGCAAAAAGCAAAAACAGTGCATTTCTGTGAAAAATGCACAAAACCTACGTTTCTGGCCGTGCGGAGCAAGTTTTGCCAAAATCTCACTTTTGAGCTCACCAGATCTCGAAATGGTCGTCCTGACCTCAAATCATCGCAAAAACGCGAAAACAGTGCATTTCTATGAAAAATGTACAAAACGTGCGTTTCGGGCCGTGCGGAGCAAGTTTTGCCAAAATCTCACTTTTGAGCTCACCAGACCTCAAAATCGTCGTTCTGGTCTCAAATCATCGCGAAAACGCCAAACAGTGCATTTCTATGAAAAATGCACAAAACGTACGTTTCGGGCCGTGCGGAGCAAGTTTTGGCAAAATCTCACTTTTGAGCTCACCAGGTCTCAAAATCGTCGTACTGACCTCAAATCATCGCAAAAAAGCGAAAACAGTGCATTTCTATGAAAAAAGAACAAAACGTGCGTTTCGGGCCGTGCGGAGCAAGTTTTGCCAAAATCTCACTTTTGAGCTCACCAGATCTCAAAATGGTCGTCTTGACCTCAAATCATCGCAAAAAAGCGAAAACAGTGCATTTCTATGAAAAATGCACAAAACGTGCGTTTCGGGCCATGCGGAGCAAGTTTTGGCAAAATCTCACTTTTGAGCTCACCAGATCTCAAAATCGCCGTTCTGGTCTAAAATCATCTCCAAAACGCGAAACAGTGCATTTCTATGAAAAATGCACAAAACGTGCGTTTCGGGCGGTGCAGATCAAGTTTTGGCAAAATCTCACTTTTGAGCTCACCAGATCTCAAAATCGTCGTTCTGGTCTCAAATCATCGCAAAAAAGCGAAAACAGTGCATGTCTATGAAAAATGCACAAAACGTGCGTTTCGGGCCATGCGGAGCAAGTTTTGGCAAAATCTCACTTTTGAGTTCACCAGATCTCAAAATCGACGAACTGGTCTCAAATCAGCTCCAAAAAGCGAAAACAGTGCATTTCTATGAAAAATGCACAAAACGTGCGTTTCGGGCCGTGCGGAGCAAGTTTTGGCAAAATCTCACTTTTGAGCTCACCAGATCTCAAAATCGTCGTACTGACCTCAAATCATCGCAAAAAAGCGAAAACAGTGCATTTCTATGAAAAATGAACAAAACGTGCGTTTCGGGCCGTGCGGAGCAAGTTTTGCCAAAATCTCACTTTTGAGCTCACCAGACCTCAAAATCGTCAGTAGTTGGTATATGGGGGTTCTGGCGAATTTTTTTCCAACCTTACCTTAGTTTTTCACACACTGATGAGGATATTCCACTTTTAGCACAAACGTTTTTCATCATTTTTCTCCTCATTTCAGCACAACTCCTCCTTCTTTCACCTTTCAAACTTACCCTCATTCCCCACGTAGGTTTCACAATTTCACTTGTTCAAATTTAACACAACCATTCCCCTCCTCCTTCCCTTTCAACGCACCCCTTTCAGCAGAAAATCATTTCTATGAAATTGTTTTCTCCTCACTCATCAAAGCACACTTTCACTTTTTCCTTCCATTGATTGATAGTTTCACTCATTTGTTTGTCACACCAATATGGAATCAACTCTACTAATTTCTCCCACACAAAATTTTGTCTTTTTATCTCTACAGCAAGCAGCTTAACTTGTTCTTCTAAATTCACAAACGATTCAAACAAAAGTTCAACAGAATCAATTTCACTCTCACTTCCACTCTCACTCACAGATTGACTTGACGAACTCATTTTCTTTCCATTCATTCTTTTTCCAACCAATCCGTGTCCACTGCTGATGAATCCAAATCGCGAAACTTGATTGGTCTTTTTATCTTCTTGTTCTTTTTCACTCCTTCCACTTCAGGCAACTGTTTCTGTTTTGCCAACAACAATTCTTCTCCATAGAAACTCCCATTCACTTTTTTCCCCTTTAAATCTTCTAACTCATAAGTCACAGGTTTCGACGCTTTCACCTTCACAACAACAAAAGCTTTTCTTGACCAATTCGGGGTGAATCCTTTGTCATATTCCATGCGTTTGTACTTCACAATTCTCACTCTTTGACCAAGTTTGAACTTCACCTCAACTGTCTTGAACAATTCCTCGGGATACAGCTTTGCGAAAACCTCTCTTTCCCTGCTCTTCACACTTGCAGCTGTTGGAGTCATTCCAACACTTCTGTGAAAAGTTTTGTTATAATGATTCATAATCGGTTGCAATACATCCGACCCATTTTCTTGTATTTGCTGCTGTGAAATGCTTCCATATTCTTTCCTTCAATGTTCTGATAAATCTTTCCGCAACACTTGCTTTTTCCATGGTTTTTGTGTGATATATTTCAATCCCATTCTTTCTCAGGAATTTAGGGAAATCTCTCTTGAATTCATTTCCTTCATCTGTCCACAGTTTCTTTGGCCTCCTCTGCGTTTCATCAAATATTTCCTCTAACTTCTCTTTGATCTCTTCACTTGATTTCCCCACCATTGCTTTTGCCCATGCGAATTTGGAGAAAATATCCAACACCACTAGAATATTTCTATATCCTGAATTCCACTCTTCAAAGTTGCTCATTTCTGCTAAATCTGCAGTCCAAATGTCATCAATCCCAAACACTAAAACTCGCCTTTTCTCGAAATGTCTCCTGACTGGTTTGTGTAATTCGAGCTTTTGAGTCCAGTCATCACTCAAAAGCTCTTCACGTTTCCCTGCTTCCTCCCCATTCCCAACTTTTGCTTCACATTGATCACATTTCTTGCCAGTGCATGGCCCCACTGTCTTTCTTCCCAGGGAATTGCATCCATAGCTGCAACCATCTTTCTGTCAGCTTTGTTTTTGCATTTAATTGGATTTCCCCGCTCTCCGCTTCGCTTCGCTCGCTTCGCTCGCTTCCCACAAACAGCATAATCCACATCATGCTGCATTGCAACAGCATCTGTTTTTCCTGTGGGTTGTTGCATAATTTCGAGAATCTTTCCACTTTCATCAAATTTCACTTGCTTGTGCAATGGGTTGAATGGTCCTGTGAAGTTGTGTCCTAGGGAGAGTGAATCCACCTTTGGGTTTTGGCAGTGTTCCAATCAAGCTGTGAACATCAACTCCACTTCCACTTCGCCCATCTAAATCTATTCTGTCTGTCTTATATTTCGTTTTTGGCCGAATAGCCACACTCAACTTATCCAGCATATCCGAAGCTGTTTTCTCCAGGAAAGGTTTTGACTTTTCTAATGCAAATGAAACTGTTTTTTTTCTGCATTTTCGGATTCCGCAGAAACTCACTTGCACCAAATCGACCCATTTCAACTGCTTTTTTTCCCAACCAAGGAATTGCATGTGCAACACCAGTCATTGCAAGTTCACCAAAGCCCCCACCTTGTGAGGGCAGACTCAGTTTCCCGGTTTTACTTCACTCAGTTTGATGAATCTTGTTTTCTTTATTCCACAGGAAGCGCAATGGCAAAACCACATTGGTCTCCCCTTTGAATTAAAGAATGTTCCACTCGGTTCAACGCATTCTGTTTCTTTTCTTTCTTTCACGCAATATGATTTCATTTTAGAGGGAATTAATATAATTCACAATGACAATTTCATTCTTTTCAACATCATTTGTGAAAGTTTTCAACATTTCCTCATATTTTCTTCCTTTGTTCATTTTATTCAGGAACCACAAACAATAATATCCACATTTCAAACTATCCAGATCTTGAATTTGGAACCCATTTCTCAGAAAAAACTTCATCTTCGGATTCCATTTTTTCACATTCTCTTCCCATTCCCTTGGTGGTGGCATGCCAAATGAATCAAACCAACAGAAATCTTTTCCTTGCACAAAACAAGCAACCCAATGCGTTCCCACATTTTCCAAATCATCCAGATTGATCACACAGGGGGAATGATTCTTTCCAAGTTCTTCATTTCGTGCGAAGATTCCTTTCAATGGAATTTTCAATTTCTCACACCATTTCCACAAGTCATGATTGCTCAACGCCTTGTCGATGAAGTTTTTTTTCCCTTACCTTTCCCTTTTCCCATTCCACGTTTCACATATGGGATTGTTGATGTGTTCCAACTCCCCATGAATGGTTGTGGTGGTTCCAGACGCATTCCTTGTCCAGCAAATGCATGTGGATTTACATGAATTCCTTTCCCCTTCCCTCTCCCTCCAACTCCTTTTCCCAACACCTTTGACACTAATTGAATTGCCAGTGGAATCCCAACTGCGGCGAGTGTCCCCAACAAACCACCTTTCTGTCCTCTTCCTATCTTCACTCCCTGCTGGGCAAGAAAATCTTTCAAAAACGCTTTCTGACCAGTTGTCATCTGCGACACCAACTGGAAGAGTTCAGGTGCTCTGGGAGGAATTCCACTCCCAAATATCTTTTTCAGTGCTGATTCTGCTCCAAAACTCAACCCCGCCATCCCCAATGCTTTTGCTGCAGGAACAAGCAATGGTTTCGCTAAACCTGCTAAAGCTGTGAATAAATTCCCTCCCCTGACAATAGCTTTTCTAATTTGTGATTTGGATATCACCAAATCCACTCCCCGCCCAGCTTGTCTTGCTCTCTCAATTCGATTGATTTGTGTCTGTGTCAAGTTGATGTCATGGTTTCCAGTCAAATTCTCAAATTTCAATCTCAAAGTCACAGCTTGGTTGCTTTCCAAAGCTTTTTCAAGTTTCTTCAATTGTCCTGGAGAGAAATTTAATTTAGTTTTATAATAGGTTGTCATTTTCTTATACAACTACAAGTTCTCCTCCAACAACATCCAGGATCACTTCTTTTTCCTTCAAAACCAATGCATATATTGTGTAGTCTTGAGCTTGCGCTGCTTGATTCAGACGATAGTGAAAAACCAACTGTTTTGGATCGTTTGTCAAGTTGTTTTTGTTTTCTCTCAAATCGAAATAGATCAGTGGATAAAGAGTTGAAAAATTTGCCACATTCAATTGAACTCCAGTGTTATAGTCATTTTTGCGATAACGATAATCCAAAGCATCCTCCAGAATTCTCAGCTTGAAATTTGCGTCATATTCTATCTCTGGATAAAATTCTGGTCCATATTGCAGTCGACAATTGGCAAGATGTGTGGCACCATTACCGCCACCATCAACATCAAATGTGTTGAAAATATAAGGATTTTCTTCTATATTATTACTTTTTCTTGTTTCTTGAATCCAGATGAAAACATGCTTTGCATCTTTCACACCTGGAGACAATTGCCAAATTCCATCTGCATCTCTTCGACTTGAAGAGGGGTGAATTGTTTCCTGAAGAAAACTCCACTTTTTAGGTTTCAAGAAATTTTCATTGATTTTCAACTGGCCTTTTGGAGAAAAGGTTAACATTGGCACCCACAATTCAAACGTTCTCACAACAACGCGTCGATTTGTGTTACCATATTGGAAGATTAATTCTGCGTCATCCTGCAAGTCAATTTCAAATTCAATTGCCATTGGTGGAAGGAGAGAATCTTCCAATGTTTCAAAGAAAGCATAACGGTTGAGGGGAATGATAGTTTCAACTGATTTCCTTGCTTGCGTCAACAATTCTCTTGCTCGAATTCCATCGTTCGTAGCTAAAACTGTTCCATCTATTGTATCCAAATACCAAAACTGTGACTTGGCGACACTTCTTGCATAATCATCCGAATACTCCAGGAGATTCTTTATGAAAACAGCTTTATGTGCATTGTCCAGATTATAAAGGGTTTTAGCGTTTGATGACACTTTCAATTTCTTGATCAGTGAAAATGAACTATTCAAGGTGGAGCTTCTTGTTGTTGCTCCAATTGCTGCTCCATCTGCTCTAGCTTCAAAGGTGTAATTGACGCGAAAATAGGCATTGTACCAATCATACCAATTATTCCTGTCAGCAACCATGAATTTATAACCTGCCTTTGCTTGATGTTGGTTATTTCCTGGGAAGGTCAGTGGAGTATTCAATTGATATCTGACGAAGGTGGTTTTTTCGAGAAATTCGGGCGATCTAAACATTTTATTCTGATAAACAAAATTATGAACCACCCCTCTGAATGGAAAAAAATCTATATCCCAGAACGTGGGAAATATGCCTGGAAACACAAAGGAACTGGAGTCATTCGAGACAGTTTGATGAAAATTGGCAAACCTCTTTTGGGCTTGGCTAAGTCTGCAGCAAGTCAGTTGGTCAAGAAATCAGTTGAAAAAGCAGCGGATGCAGGGTCAAAGGTTATTGTCAAGAAAGCTGGGGACAAACTTCAAACGATTTTGAAAGGGAAAGCAGCGAAACCATCTGTTCCACAACTCCCCGCTCCAGCCGTACGTCCGAAACCCAAACCAAAACCCAAAGTTTCTCAAAATGCTCTCATTCGACTCAATCAATTAATTTCCCAATCATGAATTTGAGATCGCTTCGCGGCTCGCTTCACAGTTGTGAAATTAATTGAATTTTTTTCATTCACACATCCTTTTCCCTCCCTTCGGCTGCTTCCCGAATATACAGCGTGAAAGCCATATCCATGTCATTCATATCCAATGGATTGTTTCGTCCATCTGTCACATAAACTCGAATTGATTGAATCATTCGTTTGTTCACAGGATGCCATTCCAACCTCATTGGTTCAACTGAAAAGGGATAACTGACGTGAAGCATTGTTGTTGACAAAGGAAAGAGCACATCATTTCCTATATTTGCAACTTTTCTGGAGATGAGATCGCAATGGAGATAGACCCAGTCCACTCCACGCGTGATATTTGGGGTATTTGTGGACACGTTTGTTCCCCCAGTCAACACCATTTTCTCAAATCCAAGCAAATTCGCAAAATCCCCACTTTGCAAATCAATTTCAATTGTGTTGTCCAGTGTCATGACTGTCTTGAAGATGCTTTTGTCAAAGAAGAGGTTCACTTTTTCAGATCCAATTTGATTCTTGAGAACAGCGTTGATTGTTTTATAGCCATACATTCCATCAGCAAATGTGATCGTTTTCCAGGCACTCTCACTTGTTGTCTTCCATTTCAGAGTGTTGTTGCCAAAGCTATTTCTAATATTATACCATGAATAATTCATTGTCACGAGTTTGTTCAAAGCTGCTTCGTGATTTTTCCCTTCCTCCAGCATAATCGGGGGATCAAAACGAATCACAAAATCATGCGATTATTGATTGCTCTGTTGGTGTTTTGCGAGTTGTGAGTCAAGCAAAAGTGGAATCATTTTATTTGAGACAATAGTTTTTTCACTTGACTTGCTGAGATCACTCCAGATTTCTGCAAAATTTTCAAAATATGTCCGAGATCATTTCGCAACTTCAATGAAGTGTTTCCAGCTTTGATGGAACCCAAACCCACTTCCCGTTTATTGATGAGTGGGTCGAGTGAGTGAAGCGAGCGAAGCGAGTCCTGGAGTGTGTCCTCAAGTCCATAACCTTTAAAGCCAAATTGCCTTTTCCCCATCTTTTCACCTGCATCTGCTCGTTTTGCTCTGTCAGTTCGAATGGCATTTCTTATTTCTTCCAGTTCAGGAATTGTCTTACCATGTATTTGAGGGTTACTTTATGTGTTGGATCATCTGCATACTGTGTAATAATTCGGCTTATAGTTGACAAAAGATTTGACTCTTCACTTCTGGGTGGCATCTTTCTCTTCGCTTTTTGACTTGGTTCAGCTAGAGTTGGTTCAGTTGGTTCAGCTAGAGTTGGTTCAGCTAGAGTTGGTTCAGCTAGAGTTGGAAGAGTTGGTTCAGATGGTGTTGGACTTGCTAGAGATGGAGTTAGTTCCCAAACTGGTGGTTGTGTCATTATTGGTTCAGTGTGTGACTGAGTTGAAATTGAAGGTCCAAAAGCTAAATCCATTGCTTGTTCCATGGGATAATCTTTTCGAATATAATAAAGTAGCTTATTAGAAGGTGAAAGGCTTTCAAAATCTTCTTCGCTCAGCTCAGCCCCCCTCTGCCTGGCTCATTTCACCCCAATTTGAAAGCGAGCTGTGTGAAGATGAAGCGACTGAAGGGAGCCTCGAAGAGGAAGGTGAAATGTGAAGTGATGGCATGAGAGAACTTTGACGAGAACTCTGATGAGAACCAACTGGTTCAACCACACTTAAAACATCCAGTTTCTTCGTCACGGGATTCAACATCTTTTCATATGAAGTTGTCTTCATTTCTTCCTCAATCTTTCTCCGCTTGAAAGCATTCAAGATTCCTTGAGATTGGTCAGCTTTTGCTTCTTTCACAGAGGCAAGTTCTGCCCATTTCTTTATCGACATTTTTCTTTCATATGACAAAAAATGCGTTTCTCAAACTTTGACTTTCTCTCTCAATCAACTGGAGCAGAATCAATCAAACCCCCGTTCCAACAAATCCATCCCGCTATGCCAAGTGAATCCTTCCGAATGCTTATCTGCGGGCCTTCCAATTGTGGGAAGACAAATGTGCTTCTGAATATGCTCTATCACCTTCTCTTCTTCGATGAAATCATTCTTTTCGCAAAGAACCTTCACCAAGATAAGTATGTGGGACTTTTGAAGGATTTTCAAACACGCGCCAATCCAGTTGCAGGTTATGAAGTTATCACACCTTTCTCCAAATGCGTTCCGCTGAAAGATTTGTTTCAAGATGCCGAAGGTCAACGAGTTGTGATTTTCGATGACTTTGCCTGTGACAAGAATCAGGATGAAATGATCAACTGGTTCTTCAATGGGCGACATTGCAACTGCAGCATAATTTATCTTGCCCAAAGATTTTTCAAAGTGCCGAAAGATATCAGAGACAATTGTTCCCATTTTTGCATATTCCGATTTCCCCCAAAAGATTGCAAACGAATCGCTGATGAGTTGGGGATAGATCCAAGCAAGTTGACTGAAGCAACCAAAAATGATTTCTCCTTTCTCTTTGTGGATCAACCACGAAAGAAGCTGTTGAAAAACTTTGATGAGGAGATTTAAAATGGGACATTTAAATGAATCAAAGGAAGATGCGGAAAATTCAGACATTGCATCGCTCCAGGACTCGCTTCGCTCACTTCAAAAGTCGATTGACACACTTGCCACAATTCACTATGTGGATTCAAGTTCAATTTTCCCTGGAGGTTGAATCACAGGAGATGTGGATATGAACACGAATAAAATCACAAATCTTTCCACTCCCGTGGATGAATTTGATGTTGCGACAAAGGAATATGTGGACAAGACAGTTGCGGAATCTGGGCTCTTGTCAATTCTTTCCGCAGCAACTTCAACCTATGTGGATGCCTTCATCAATGAAAATGCAGACTGTTTCTATTCAGTTGATCGACAATCGGACGTTGAGTTACAGAAGGGAGGCTCGAGAAAGATCAAGTTGTTGATTGACCACACTCTCTCCGGTCTCGATGCATCTCAAAGCGAAAAAAGTGAAAGACCACTTCTGTCGATGCAGAAAAATGCCAAAAGATTTTTCATGACTTTCGATGGTGTTATTGATAAGTTGATTTCAGACATTAACCTCAATCCCCAGGGTGGAGCTGCAGATATTGTGAACATTTTCATCTTGTTCCGACTTGCTTCATTCAATGGTTCATATTATAACCTTCGAAATGGTTTGTTTGGACACGACAACGGAGAATGGGATAAATTCGTGTGCTTCAAAGATAATGGAAATTTGGTGATTTCTGGAGTGGATGGAAAGGATTTCGAGGAGATTGGCAATTATCCTCCAAAAGCTGATCTTTCCATCCTCAATGCTTGGCATTGCCTTTCAATTCACTGGATCGTGTCGAATTCATCTCAACCTGTCAGCAGTTGTTGGGTGAATGGGAAAAAGTTGAAAAACTTCACTGCATCTACTTCCCCAGGAGCCAACACAATGGTCTTTGGGGACATAAATCCAAACACAACCGTTCCACTTCATGGAGATGTTCAACTCTTTGTGCTTTATAAGGGGCGAAGCTTGTCTGACAATGTGATTAAAGCGCATCACATGATGATTTGCGAAAGATTTGGTGTTGATCACGACGAAATTACATTTGGTGAATGAAAATGGGAATTTACAATGAAAAACCAGAGGAAAGTGACTCAGAGATTCTCATGCGACTTCGAATTCTTGAACAGCGTGGACCAAGTGGAGGCATGCAACTTTCTCAAGGAAATTGGAATGCTGAAGGTCATAAGTTGTCCCATCTTGCACAGGGAACAGAGAATGCCGATGCAGTCACAAAGCATCAACTGGAAGTGCGTTTGTCAACCAAAACCAACAAAGCAGATCGAATTGTTTTGACAGATCACTTGGATGCAAATTATCACGCCATCTTGAACGTTCAAACAGCGGGAGACAACGATGCCATGTCGCTCTTCTCCGCCAAATCCATGTTTTTGACCACAAATGGAAATGTCTTTGATGCAAAGAATCAGTCAATTGATAACTTGAGGACTGATCGGAACAACGATTCATCCGCTGTGAACATGTCCACTTTGAAAAGCTGGCGCCCAGATGCACCTCCTCCAACCCATGAAGTCACAAAAGATTTAGATTTGAAACAGTTTCAATGTGATCAATGTGAAACAGAATGATCGGAGTTTCTATCGCACAAATTATGACACGCTCATGCCATTTGAGGATATTCGAAGAACTTTCTTGCCTCGGAATGAAATTTTCGCCATGGAAGTTGACTTGGATATGGGCCATCACAACATTTTCAACTTGAATGACCCGACGATGGATGCGCAAGCTGCAACGAAGGGTTATGTGGATGCCGCCAGGGGTTTCGCTGGTGACATGGGTGGGAAGAAAATCACAAATCTCGGGGAACCAACTGAGTCAGATGATGCTGCAACGAAAAGTTTCGTGAATGTGAAAACAGCGCTTTGCCTCTCCAAATCTGGTGGAACAATGAGTGGGGAAATCGACATGGGTGGGATGAAAATCACAAAGGTTGGAACACCAACTGATGCAGATGATGCAGCGACAAAGGCAGATGTGGATGCCATCGGAAGTCAGATTCACCAATCCCAGATCACCTCAGTTGGTGCAACAAATGTGTTTCACTATCTCATGAACAATGTGGATGAATCAAGTTCTGAGTCAAACATCACAGATGTGGAAATTGATGATTTCGCGGGATCTCCGCATGAATTCAACAAGAAGGCATATGCATTCAAAGTCGCAAAGCAAGCTGACAATCGTTTCATCGGTCGACTTGGATTCAACTTTTTCATGCTTCCTGAGGAAGAGTTCACAATGTGCTTGGAATTTTTCCCATCCAAGATGACAGGTGCAACTGTGAATTGTGTGTCGACAGCTTTGAACGTGAAACGGCAAGCAAGCAAAACATTTTCAGGAGATGCACCGGTGCAACCAATGATCCGGTTAATCGTGCACGTGCACAAATGGCGGATTTCACCTCCAGAATATTTGATGGTTGACATGCATTGGACGGGAAGTGCTTCTGATCCAGTGAAGCAGGATGCGCATTTGATTGTCTATGGTGTGAAGGGAGATGTTTCGGATGTTCAATCTTCTGTTTTCGATTGCCCGTTTTCATTTGAGAATGAGAACATGGTCATGCAAGCCAACTTGGACATGAATGGCCACAAAATCATTGGAAACAAATTTTGTGTGTTTGGTCACTTCCGCATCAGTGACAACTCAAACTTTTTCCTGTTTGGTGTGAACAATTATTCGTTTTTCCCCATGGATGTGAAAATCGTGGGAGCAGCTATGGCACATATGAATCATTCATTGGCATCCAGAGTGGATGTGAATGTCGGATTGGAGGGAGACAGATATCCAGTGAATTGGCCTGGTGGAAGGGGAGTCAAATTTGAATATGCTGTTGGAAATGGTGTGACTGTGCCAAAAATGAAAACTGTGAATTTCTTAGTTCAGAAAGGTGTGAAGTTGGGAAGAGATGATGTGGTTGTTTTGAGTTTGGTGTTTGAAATTATTTAGTCTTCATGGCTCGCTTCGCTCACTCGTCAACGGTTTCATATTCATCGAATAAACTTGGAGTTGTGACAACTTGTGAAACAAGTACTTCATCAACAATGCATGTGACTGCGCGTCGTGAACCCAAGAAGATTTGTTTGAAAGTCACAAACACATCTCCCTGCATTGTGTCAAAGTTGGGATGGAATTTGGTTTTGTGAGTTGCATCAGTTTGTTTCCAAAATTTTGTTTGCCAATCAACTTTCCCCCAAAGATTTCCATCTGCCAGAAGTTTGAAATCTTGCACACGGAAATCACTTCGTGCACCCATTTCGGATAGTTTAGATCTTTTATCGAGTGCTTGACCAATCATCTTGGTTTTGATTTTCTTCATGAGGTGAAGATCTTCTTCGTTGAGTTTGATTTGGAGATTTTTGGTTTTCCAGTCTTTGTTTTCGAAGTTTTTCATTTGAACTTGCTTGAAAAGGATTTGCAATGGTTTTCCATCCACCCATTGCAGGGGAACGATGAAACTGAATTTGATTCTTTTTGGTTTGCCAGATGAGATTCTCGCGAGGTCAACTTGTTTGAAATTCATTTTTCTTATAAATTTTATTTTTCAAAGAAAATGAGAAACTTGAATGAAAATGTTCTGCGAATTGAAGATGTTGAATCTGTTTCGCCAATCTCCCAAGAGATTCCATGGGATGAACGCCAAATTGAATTGGCAAATCTCTTGGGAGAAGATTTTGAAGATTGTGAATTAGAAATGCGTAGTCAAACACTTCATAACATTGATGCTGTTCCTGTTGTGACTTTGGTGGAACGATGGCGAGAGTTGGAAGAGTTGACCATGGGTGATCCACAAAGAATGGTGTTGATACGATCTTGGGCAGCACAATGGCCGCGAGAATTGACTGATCTGGATAACTTCTTGTTCCCAAATGGGTTGGAGACTGTCATATGTGGAAGAGGTTGATTTCGTTTCCAATGGAAATGAAACACTTCATGGTTGTTCTTCGTTCTTTTTCTATCATCCAACTCAGCCACTTTTGCGCCCTTCTCCCGCTGTATTTTAGCCATCATCTTCAACCTCTTCATTCGATCAATACATTTCTCTAAATCCTCCGATAACCAATTCACTTGATGCGATAAATCATGCTGATCAAGGAAATGCTTTTTCTTTCTGAGGAGTTGATTTGCGAAAAGCGTTCGCGTGATTCCAAACTTTGCTTCAATCTGTTCAATGGAGAAAAAATCTTCACCATCAATCTGGGCAAATGGAGTTGATTCTTCTTTTTGAATGATAAATCTTTGCCCATCGGATCTTCTTCTATAGTTTGGATTTTCTCTTTTGAGGACATCGAGAATGTGAGAAGATGGAATGCCTGTTTGTTCATTCGCATCTTTGAAAGTAATGAAAAATTGTTTTTCTTTGCCAACCTCCTGAATTGAAAACTTCATTTTCTTTGAAAAATAAAATTTGAAAGAAAATTAATAGTTTGAGTTTGAAACAAATGAGATCAGTTGCTTTGAAATTTGGTTTGGAAGGATGGGAACATATTCGGAAAAAAAGTGAAATGTTGGAATTTTTAGATTGGGAATCAAGGCGAGTGAAGCGAGCAGAGCGAGCAAGCGAAGCGCTGCGAAGCGAGAGGCGAATGAGAAATTTACCTCCAAAACATATCCATCTCCTGGAAAAACGTTGGAGAGAAAGAGGATTGGAGAAAGTCTTGCGTCTTGCGAGAAATGTGGATAGAAAGAAAGAAATTCGTCAAAATCTCGCTGTTTTGAGAGGAATGGAATTGAAGCCAATGTTTGTGAAACGACAAGCTGCGTTAAAAGAGTTTGCGAGAGAATTTGTGATATTGAATAGTGAAGAAATATCTGATAGATGGGAAGATGAAAAGAAGAATCCATTTGGTGAAGGATTTGGTGGAACTCCTCAAGATATGTTTGAAATTGTGCAACTGGACGTGGAAAAGTTGTTAAAGGAGAAGGAAGTGATGTGAGAAAATTATTCACTCGAATGACTGAAAGGGGTCAAGAGAATTTTGCGAACTTTTTAAGGAAAGGCAGCAACTGGCAGTTTCTGAGATTTGAAGAATTGTCGATTTTCTTTGTGAGATTTCGACCGCTGAGAGGAAGAAAGTGGTTTCAACTTCCTAAAACACTTCAGAATAAGGTGATTGTGAATATGAAGAATAAAGATGAACAATGTTTCAAGTGGTGTGTGACACGAGCTTTGAATCCAGTTGAAAGGGATGAGGAACAAGTTACAAAGCTTCTGAGAAAGCAAAGTGAGAAGATTGATTGGGAGGGAGTTTCATTTCCAGTCAAACTTGATAACATTGCAAAATTTGAAAGAAACAATCCAGGAATTGCTGTTTGGGTGTTTGGGTGTTTGGGTGGGAAAATGAAGTTGTGCCGTTGAGACAGTCTGAAGTGGAAGGAGGAAAACCTGTGGATTTGTTGCTGTTGCATAAACTACCCAAGTTAAAAGAAGGTGAAGAAAGAAAACTTGGGCAAAAGATTCAACCAAAGACTCATTATTGCTTGATTAAGAATATCAACTCACTGGTGCATGTGCAAGTCACCAAGCATAAACAAAGTGTTCATTTATGCAGAAGATGTTTGAATTTCTTTGGTTCTGCTCAGAAACTAGCATTGCATGAAAAAGCTTGTTCCCAGTTTGAATCTGTCAGAATTGATATGCCAAAAGAGGGAAGTTCGGTGAAGTGGAAGAATTTTCAAAGAAAGCAAAAGCATCCATTTGCAATATATGCTGATTTTGAGGCAAGATTAGTTCCAATAGAAAGAAAGAAACAATTTCATTTTAGAGGGAATTAATATAATTCACAATGACAATTTCATTCTTTTCAACATCATTTGTGAAAGTTTTCAACATTTCCTCATATTTTCTTCCTTTGTTCATTTCATTCAGGAACCACAAACAATAATATCCACATTTCAAACTATCCAGATCTTGAATTTGGAACCCATTTCTCAGAAAAAACTTCATCTTCGGATTCCATTTTTTCACATTCTCTTCCCATTCCCTTGGTGGTGGCATGCCAAATGAATCAAACCAACAGAAATCTTTTCCTTGCACAAAACAAGCAACCCAATGCGTTCCCACATTTTCCAAATCATCCAGATTGATCACACAGGGGGAATGATTCTTTCCAAGTTCTTCATTTCGTGCGAAGATTCCTTTCAATGGAATTTTCAATTTCTCACACCATTTCCACAAGTCATGATTGCTCAACGCCTTGTCGATGAAGTTTTTTTTCCCTTACCTTTCCCTTTTCCCATTCCACGTTTCACATATGGGATTGTTGATGTGTTCCAACTCCCCATGAATGGTTGTGGTGGTTCCAGACGCATTCCTTGTCCAGCAAATGCATGTGGATTTACATGAATTCCTTTCCCCTTCCCTCTCCCTCCAACTCCTTTTCCCAACACCTTTGACACTAATTGAATTGCCAGTGGAATCCCAACTGCGGCGAGTGTCCCCAACAAACCACCTTTCTGTCCTCTTTCTATCTTCACTCCCTGCTGGGCAAGAAAATCTTTCAAAAACGCTTTCTGACCAGTTGTCATCTGCGACACCAACTGGAAGAGTTCAGGTGCTCTGGGAGGAATTCCACTCCCAAATATCTTTTTCAGTGCTGATTCTGCTCCAAAACTCAACCCCGCCATCCCCAATGCTTTTGCTGCAGGAACAAGCAATGGTTTCGCTAAACCTGCTAAAGCTGTGAATAAATTCCCTCCCCTGACAATAGCTTTTCTAATTTGTGATTTGGATATCACCAAATCCACTCCCCGCCCAGCTTGTCTTGCTCTCTCAATTCGATTGATTTGTGTCTGTGTCAAGTTGATGTCATGGTTTCCAGTCAAATTCTCAAATTTCAATCTCAAAGTCACAGCTTGGTTGCTTTCCAAAGCTTTTTCAAGTTTCTTCAATTGTCCTGGAGAGAAATTTAATTTAGTTTTATAAGTTCGGTGAAGTGGAAGAATTTTCAAAGAAAGCAAAAGCATCCATTTGCAATATATGCTGATTTTGAGGCAAGATTAGTTCCAATAGAAAGAAAGAAACAATCGGATGAGTTTTCTTTCACAGAAAAATTTCAGAAACACATTCCAGTTTCATATGCATTTCATGTGGTGAGTGATGTTGTGGAACGAGACCCAATTATCTTTAGAGCTGAAACGGATGAAGAAGATGTTGGAGATCAATTTGTGAAAGATTTGGTTGAGGTTGTGCAGGGAATTCAAGACGAAGTGAAATTTCCCAAGAAGATGATTTTTGGGGAGGAAGAACGAAAAATATTTGAATAAGCTAAAATTTGTTGGTTGTGTGAAGAAGAATTTGTGGCAAGTGACAAAATTGTTAGAGATCATTGCCACTTCACAGGGGAATTCAGGGGTGCAGCGCATGAAACATGCAACCTCCAGTGTAGAAAGCCAAAATTCACCCACGTGTGTTTTTCCACAACTTGAAAAGCTATGATGCGCATTTCATTGTGAAAGCATTGGGAAGAATTCCAGGAGATATCACATGTTTACCAAATACTGAAGAAAAATTTATTTCTTTCACGAAGAAGATAGAGATGGGAAGATGGAAAGATGAGAATGGGAAAACGAGAATAGATTGGCATGAGATACGATTTCTGGATTCCTTTGGATTCATGTCACATGCATTGAGAGATTTAGTGAATAATTTGACTGATGAAGAGTTGATTGAAACAAAACGTGTATTTGGGAAAGATTGGGGATTAGCAAGGCAAAAAGGAATATTTCCAAATGAGTGGTTAAATTCTGTGAAAAAGTTTCAAGAAGAAAGTTTGCCGGAAGAAGATGCATTCTTTTCCCAGTTAACTGGAGAAGGAGTGAGCAAGGAAGATATGGATCATGCAAGGAAAGTTTGGTTAGAAAGGAAAATGCAAAATATGGGAGATTTTCACGATTTCTATTTGTTGTCAGATGTTTCATTGTTAGCTGATGTGTTTGAAGGATTCAGGAAAATTTGTCGAAAACACTATGACTTGGATCCAGCTTGGTTTTATACATCACCTGGGCTGGCTTGGGATGCTGCCTTGAAGACAAAAGGAGTAAAAGTTGAAATGGCAGATGCAACGGTGGAGAAAAGAAGAGTTGAATTGGAACTGCTGACAGACCCAGACATGTTGCTGTTCTTTGAAGGTGGAGTCCGTGGAGGAGTTTCCACGATATTTCATAGAAGAACGCAAGCAAACAATAAGTATATGGGAGATGATTTTGATCCAAAGAAAGAGTCAAAGTTTCTCCCATATTGGGATGCAAATAGCCTTTATGGATGGGCAATGACAAAACCCTTGCCAGTTGGAGCATTCGAGTGGATGAGTGAAGAAGACTTGGAGAAGTGGATAGAAATTCCTTGTGTGGTTGAAGTGGATGTGGATATTCCAAAAGATCTGCATGACAAGTTCAATGATTTTCCACCTTTGCCAGAAAGAATAAGAAAGAATGGAGTTGAGAAGCTCATTCCAAACTTGTGGAATAAGAGAGGAATGATTGTACATTATAGTATTTTGAAACAAGCTTTGGAATTAGGTTGTGTGCTGAAGAAAGTGTGTAGAGGTGTGAAATTTAAGGAAGAATGTTGGATGAAAGAGTTCATTGAATGCAATGCAGCGTTGAGAAAAAATTGTCAAAATAATTTTGAGAAAGGGTTTTTCAAGTTGATGAACAATTCTGTGTATGGGAAAACAATAGAAAACATCAGGAGCTCACCAGATCTCAAAATGGTCGTCCTGACCTCAAATCATCGCAAAAAAGCGAAAACAGTGCATTTCTACGAAAAATGCACAAAACGTGCGTTTCGGGCCGTGCAGAGCAAGTTTTGGCAAAATCTCACTTTTGAGCTCAACAGATCTCAAAATCGTCGAACTGGTCTCAAATCATCTCCAAAAAGCGAAAACAGTGCATTTCTATGAAAAATGCACAAAACGTGCGTTTCGGACCGTGCGGAGCAAGTTTTGGCAAAATCTCACTTTTGAGCTCACCAGATCTCGAAATCGTTGTTCTGGTCTCAAATCATCTCCAAAACGCAAAAGATTTCATTTCTATGAAAAATGCACAAAACGTGCGTTTCGGGCGGTGCAGATCAAGTTTTGGCAAAATCTCACTTTTGAGCTCACCAGATCTCAAAATCGTCGTTCTGGTCTAAAATCATCTCCAAAACGCGAAAGAGTGCATTTCTATGAAAAATGCACAAAACGTGCGTTTCGGGCGGTGCAGATCAAGTTTTGGCAAAATCTCACTTTTGAGCTCACCAGATCTCAAAATGGTCGTTCTGGTCTCGAATCATCGCAAAAAAGCGAAAACAGTGCATTTCTATGAAAAATACACAAAACGTGCGTTTCGGGCCATGCGGAGCAAGTTTTGGCAAAATCTCACTTTTGAGCTCACCAGATCTCAAAATCGTCGAACTGGTCTCGAATCATCTCCAAAAAGCGAAAACAGTGCATTTCTATGAAAAATGCACAAAACGTACGTTTCGGGCTGTGCGGAGCAAGTTTTGCCAAAATCTCACTTTTTAGCATACCAGATCTTAAAATCGTCGTACTGGCCTCAAATCATGGCCAAAAAGCGAAAACAGTGCATTTCTATGAAAAATGTACAAAACGTGCGTTCTGGGCCGTGCGGAGCAAGTTTTGGCAAAATGTCACTTTTGAGCTCACCAGATCTCAAAATCGTCCTTCTGGTCACAAACCATCTCCAAAACGCGAAACAGTGCATTTCTATGAAAAATGCACAAAACGTGCGTTTTGGGCCATGCGGAGCAAGTTTTGGCAAAATCTCACTTTTGAGCTCACCAGATCTCAAAATCGTCGAACTGGTCTCAAATCATCTCCAAAAAGCGAAAACAGTGCATTTCTATGAAAAATGCACAAAACGTACGTTTCGGGCCGTGCGGAGCAAGTTTTGCCAAAATCTCACTTTTTAGCACACCAGATCTTAAAATCGTCGTACTGGCCTCAAATCATGGCCAAAAAGCGAAAACAGTGCATTTCTATGAAAAATGTACAAAACGTGCGTTTCGGGCCGTGCGGAGCAAGTTTTGGCAAAATGTCACTTTTGAGCTCACCAGATCTCAAAATCGTCCTTCTGGTCACAAACCATCTCCAAAACGCGAAACAGTGCATTTCTATGAAAAATGCACAAAACGTGCGTTTTGGGCCATGCGGAACAAGTTTTGGCAAAATCTCACTTTTGAGCTGACCAGATCTCAAAATCGTCGAACTGGTCTCAAATCATCTCCAAAAAGCGAAAACAGTGCATTTCTAAGAAAAATGAACAAAACGTGCGTTTCGGGCCGTGCGGAGCAAGTTTTGCCAAAATCTCACTTTTGAGCTCACCAGACCTCAAAATCGTCAGTAGTTGGTATATGGGGGTTCTGGCGAATTTTTTTCCAACCTTACCTTAGGTTTTCACACACTGATGAGGATATTCCACTTTTAGCACAAACTTTTTTCATCATTTTTCTCCTCATTTCAGCACAACTCCTCCTTCTCTCACCTTTCAAACTTACCCTCATTCCCCACGTAGGTTTCACAATTTCACTTGTTCAAATTTAACACAACCATTCCCCTCCTCCTTGCCTTTCAACGTACCCCTTTCAGCAGAAAATCATTTCTATGAAATTGTTTTCTCCTCACTCATCAAAGCACACTTTCACTTTTTCCTTCCATTGATTGATAGTTTCACTCATTTGTTTGTCACACCAATATGGAATCAACTCTACTAATTTCTCCCACACAAAATTTTGTCTTTTTATCTCTACAGCAAGCAGCTTAACTTGTTCTTCTAAATTCACAAACGATTCAAACAAAAGTTCAACAGAATCAATTTCACTCTCACTTCCACTCTCACTCACAGATTGACTTGACGAACTCATTTTCTTTCCATTCATTCTTTTTCCAACCAATCCGTGTCCACTGCTGATGAATCCAAATCGCGAAACTTGATTGGTCTTTTTATCTTCTTGTTCTTTTTCACTCCTTCCACTTCAGGCAACTGTTTCTGTTTTGCCAACAACAATTCTTCTCCATAGAAACTCCCATTCACTTTTTTCCCCTTTAAATCTTCTAACTCATAAGTCACAGGTTTCGACGCTTTCACCTTCACAACAACAAAAGCTTTTCTTGACCAATTCGGGGTGAATCCTTTGTCATATTCCATGCGTTTGTACTTCACAATTCTCACTCTTTGACCAAGTTTGAACTTCACCTCAACTGTCTTGAACAATTCCTCGGGATACAGCTTTGCGAAAACCTCTCTTTCCCTGCTCTTCACACTTGCAGCTGTTGGAGTCATTCCAACACTTCTGTGAAAAGTTTTGTTATAATGATTCATAATCGGTTGCAACACATCCGACCCATTTTCTTGTATTTGCTGCTGTGAAATGCTTCCATATTCTTTCCTTCAATGTTCTGATAAATCTTTCCGCAACACTTGCTTTTTCCATGGTTTTTGTGTGATATATTTCAATCCCATTCTTTCTCAGGAATTTAGGGAAATCTCTCTTGAATTCATTTCCTTCATCTGTCCACAGTTTCTTTGGCCTCCTCTGCGTTTCATCAAATATTTCCTCTAACTTCTCTTTGATCTCTTCACTTGATTTCCCCACCATTGCTTTTGCCCATGCGAATTTGGAGAAAATATCCAACACCACTAGAATATTTCTATATCCTGAATTCCACTCTTCAAAGTTGCTCATTTCTGCTAAATCTGCAGTCCAAATGTCATCAATCCCAAACACTAAAAC
Source organism: Cladopsammia gracilis (assembly GCA_022457155.1). Lineage (NCBI taxonomy): Eukaryota > Metazoa > Cnidaria > Anthozoa > Scleractinia > Dendrophylliidae > Cladopsammia > Cladopsammia gracilis. Next base: position 29,327 of record JAJGOT010000929.1, on the reverse strand, counting down.
TCGCCTTTTCTCGAAATGTCTCCTGACTGGTTTGTGTAATTCGAGCTTTTGAGTCCAGTCATCACTCAAAAGCTCTTCACGTTTCCCTGCTTCCTCCCCATTCCCAACTTTTGCTTCACATTGATCACATTTCTTGCCAGTGCATGGCCCCACTGTCTTTCTTCCCAGGGAATTGCATCCATAGCTGCAACCATCTTTCTGTCAGCTTTGTTTTTGCATTTAATTGGATTTCCCCGCTCTGCGCTTCGCTTCGCTCGCTTCGCTCGCTTCCCACAAACAGCATAATCCACATTATGCTGCATTGCAACAGCATCTGTTTTTCCTGTGGGTTGTTGCATAATTTCGAGAATCTTTCCACTTTCATCAAATTTCACTTGCTTGTGCAATGGGTTGAATGGTCCTGTGAAGTTGTGTCCAGGGAGAGTGAATCCACCTTTGGGTTTTGGCAGTGTTCCAATCAAGCTGTGAACATCAACTCCACTTCCACTTCGCCCATCTAAATCTATTCTGTCTGTCTTATATTTCGTTTTTGGCCGAATAGCCACACTCAACTTATCCAGCATATCCGAAGCTGTTTTCTCCAGGAAAGGTTTTGACTTTTCTAATGCAAATGAAACTGTTTTTTTCTGCATTTTCGGATTCCGCAGAAACTCACTTGCACCAAATCGACCCATTTCAACTGCTTTTTTTCCCAACCAAGGAATTGCATGTGCAACACCAGTCATTGCAAGTTCACCAAAGCCCCCACCTTGTGAGGGCAGACTCAGTTTCCCGGTTTTACTTCACTCAGTTTGATGAATCTTGTTTTCTTTATTCCACAGGAAGCGCAATGGCAAAACCACATTGGTCTCCCCTTTGAATTAAAGAATGTTTCACTCGGTTCAACGCATTCTGTTTCTTTTCTTTCTTTCACGCAATATGATTTCATTTTAGAGGGAATTAATATAATTCACAATGACAATTTCATTCTTTTCAACATCATTTGTGAAAGTTTTCAACATTTCCTCATATTTTCTTCCTTTGTTCATTTCATTCAGGAACCACAAACAATAATATCCACATTTCAAACTATCCAGATCTTGAATTTGGAACCCATTTCTCAGAAAAAACTTCATCTTCGGATTCCATTTTTTCACATTCTCTTCCCATTCCCTTGGTGGTGGCATGCCAAATGAATCAAACCAACAGAAATCTTTTCCTTGCACAAAACAAGCAACCCAATGCGTTCCCACATTTTCCAAATCATCCAGATTGATCACACAGGGGGAATGATTCTTTCCAAGTTCTTCATTTCGTGCGAAGATTCCTTTCAATGGAATTTTCAATTTCTCACACCATTTCCACAAGTCATGATTGCTCAACGCCTTGTCGATGAAGTTTTTTTTCCCTTACCTTTCCCTTTTCCCATTCCACGTTTCACATATGGGATTGTTGATGTGTTCCAACTCCCCATGAATGGTTGTGGTGGTTCCAGACGCATTCCTTGTCCAGCAAATGCATGTGGATTTACATGAATTCCTTTCCCCTTCCCTCTCCCTCCAACTCCTTTTCCCAACACCTTTGACACTAATTGAATTGCCAGTGGAATCCCAACTGCGGCGAGTGTCCCCAACAAACCACCTTTCTGTCCTCTTCCTATCTTCACTCCCTGCTGGGCAAGAAAATCTTTCAAAAACGCTTTCTGACCAGTTGTCATCTGCGACACCAACTGGAAGAGTTCAGGTGCTCTGGGAGGAATTCCACTCCCAAATATCTTTTTCAGTGCTGATTCTGCTCCAAAACTCAACCCCGCCATCCCCAATGCTTTTGCTGCAGGAACAAGCAATGGTTTCGCTAAACCTGCTAAAGCTGTGAATAAATTCCCTCCCCTGACAATAGCTTTTCTAATTTGTGATTTGGATATCACCAAATCCACTCCCCGCCCAGCTTGTCTTGCTCTCTCAATTCGATTGATTTGTGTCTGTGTCAAGTTGATGTCATGGTTTCCAGTCAAATTCTCAAATTTCAATCTCAAAGTCACAGCTTGGTTGCTTTCCAAAGCTTTTTCAAGTTTCTTCAATTGTCCTGGAGAGAAATTTAATTTAGTTTTATAATAGGTTGTCATTTTCTTATACAACTACAAGTTCTCCTCCAACAACATCCAGGATCACTTCTTTTTCCTTCAAAACCAATGCATATATTGTGTAGTCTTGAGCTTGCGCTGCTTGATTCAGACGATAGTGAAAAACCAACTGTTTTGGATCGTTTGTCAAGTTGTTTTTGTTTTCTCTCAAATCGAAATAGATCAGTGGATAAAGAGTTGAAAAATTTGCCACATTCAATTGAACTCCAGTGTTATAGTCATTTTTGCGATAACGATAATCCAAAGCATCCTCCAGAATTCTCAGCTTGAAATTTGCGTCATATTCTATCTCTGGATAAAATTCTGGTCCATATTGCAGTCGACAATTGGCAAGATGTGTGGCACCATTTCCTCCACCATCAACATCAAATGTGTTGAAAATATAAGGATTTTCTTCTATATTATTACTTTTTCTTGTTTCTTGAATCCAGATGAAAACATGCTTTGCATCTTTCACACCTGGAGACAATTGCCAAATTCCATCTGCATCTCTTCGACTTGAAGAGGGGTGAATTGTTTCCTGAAGAAAACTCCACTTTTTAGGTTTCAAGAAATTTTCATTGATTTTCAACTGGCCTTTTGGAGAAAAGGTTAACATTGGCACCCACAATTCAAACGTTCTCACAACAACGCGTCGATTTGTGTTACCATATTGGAAGATTAATTCTGCGTCATCCTGCAAGTCAATTTCAAATTCAATTGCCATTGGTGGAAGGAGAGAATCTTCCAATGTTTCAAAGAAAGCATAACGGTTGAGGGGAATGATAGTTTCAACTGATTTCCTTGCTTGCGTCAACAATTCTCTTGCTCGAATTCCATCGTTCGTAGCTAAAACTGTTCCATCTATTGTATCCAAATACCAAAACTGTGACTTGGCGACACTTCTTGCATAATCATCCGAATACTCCAGGAGATTCTTTATGAAAACAGCTTTATGTGCATTGTCCAGATTATAAAGGGTTTTAGCGTTTGATGACACTTTCAATTTCTTGATCAGTGAAAATGAACTATTCAAGGTGGAGCTTCTTGTTGTTGCTCCAATTGCTGCTCCATCTGCTCTAGCTTCAAAGGTGTAATTGACGCGAAAATAGGCTTTGTACCAATCATACCAATTATTCCTGTCAGCAACCATGAATTTATAACCTGCCTTTGCTTGATGTTGGTTATTTCCTGGGAAGGTCAGTGGAGTATTCAATTGATATCTGACGAAGGTGGTTTTTTCGAGAAATTCGGGCGATCTAAACATTTTATTCTGATAAACAAAATTATGAACCACCCCTCTGAATGGAAAAAATCTATATCCCAGAACGTGGGAAATATGCCTGGAAACACAAAGGAACTGGAGTCATTCGAGACAGTTTGATGAAAATTGGCAAACCTCTTTTGGGCTTGGCTAAGTCTGCAGCAAGTCAGTTGGTCAAGAAATCAGTTGAAAAAGCAGCGGATGCAGGGTCAAAGGTTATTGTCAAGAAAGCTGGGGACAAACTTCAAACGATTTTGAAAGGGAAAGCAGCGAAACCATCTGTTCCACAACTCCCCGCTCCAGCCGTACGTCCGAAACCCAAACCAAAACCCAAAGTTTCTCAAAATGCTCTCATTCGACTCAATCAATTAATTTCCCAATCATGAATTTGAGATCGCTTCGCGGCTCGCTTCACAGTTGTGAAATTAATTGAATTTTTTTCATTCACACATCCTTTTCCCTCCCTTCGGCTGCTTCCCGAATATACAGCGTGAAAGCCATATCCATGTCATTCATATCCAATGGATTGTTTCGTCCATCTGTCACATAAACTCGAATTGATTGAATCATTCGTTTGTTCACAGGATGCCATTCCAACCTCATTGGTTCAACTGAAAAGGGATAACTGACGTGAAGCATTGTTGTTGACAAAGGAAAGAGCACATCATTTCCTATATTTGCAACTTTTCTGGAGATGAGATCGCAATGGAGATAGACCCAGTCCACTCCACGCGTGATATTTGGGGTATTTGTGGACACGTTTGTTCCCCCAGTCAACACCATTTTCTCAAATCCAAGCAAATTCGCAAAATCCCCACTTTGCAAATCAATTTCAATTGTGTTGTCCAGTGTCATGACTGTCTTGAAGATGCTTTTGTCAAAGAAGAGGTTCACTTTTTCAGATCCAATTTGATTCTTGAGAACAGCGTTGATTGTTTTATAGCCATACATTCCATCAGCAAATGTGATCGTTTTCCAGGCACTCTCACTTGTTGTCTTCCATTTCAGAGTGTTGTTGCCAAAGCTATTTCTAATATTATACCATGAATAATTCATTGTCACGAGTTTGTTCAAAGCTGCTTCGTGATTTTTCCCTTCCTCCAGCATAATCGGGGGATCAAAACGAATCACAAAATCATGCGATTATTGATTGCTCTGTTGGTGTTTTGCGAGTTGTGAGTCAAGCAAAAGTGGAATCATTTTATTTGAGACAATAGTTTTTTCACTTGACTTGCTGAGATCACTCCAGATTTCTGCAAAATTTTCAAAATATGTCCGAGATCATTTCGCAACTTCAATGAAGTGTTTCCAGCTTTGATGGAACCCAAACCCACTTCCAGTTTATTGATGAGTGGGTCGAGTGAGTGAAGCGAGCGAAGCGAGTCCTGGAGTGTGTCCTGAAGTCCATAACCTTTAAAGCCAAATTGCCTTTTCCCCATCTTTTCACCTGCATCTGCTCGTTTTGCTCTGTCAGTTCGAATGGCATTTCTTATTTCTTCCAGTTCAGGAATTGTCTTACCATGTATTTGAGGGTTACTTTATGTGTTGGATCATCTGCATACTGTGTAATAATTCGGCTTATAGTTGACAAAAGATTTGACTCTTCACTTCTGGGTGGCATCTTTCTCTTCGCTTTTTGACTTGGTTCAGCTAGAGTTGGTTCAGCTAGAGTTGGTTCAGCTAGAGTTGGTTCAGTTGGTTCAGCTAGAGTTGGAAGAGTTGGTTCAGATGGTGTTGGACTTGCTAGAGATGGAGTTAGTTCCCAAACTGGTGGTTGTGTCATTATTGGTTCAGTGTGTGACTGAGTTGAAATTGAAGGTCCAAAAGCTAAATCCATTGCTTGTTCCATGGGATAATCTTTTCGAATATAATAAAGTAGCTTATTAGAAGGTGAAAGGCTTTCAAAATCTTCTTCGCTCAGCTCAGCCCCCTCTGCCTGGCTCATTTCACCCCAATTTGAAAGCGAGCTGTGTGAAGATGAAGCGACTGAAGGGAGCCTCGAAGAGGAAGGTGAAATGTGAAGTGATGGCATGAGAGAACTTTGACGAGAACTCTGATGAGAACCAACTGGTTCAACCACACTTAAAACATCCAGTTTCTTCGTCACGGGATTCAACATCTTTTCATATGAAGTTGTCTTCATTTCTTCCTCAATCTTTCTCCGCTTGAAAGCATTCAAGATTCCTTGAGATTGGTCAGCTTTTGCTTCTTTCACAGAGGCAAGTTCTGCCCATTTCTTTATCGACATTTTTCTTTCATATGACAAAAAATGCGTTTCTCAAACTTTGACTTTCTCTCTCAATCAACTGGAGCAGAATCAATCAAACCCCCGTTCCAACAAATCCATCCCGCTATGCCAAGTGAATCCTTCCGAATGCTTATCTGCGGGCCTTCCAATTGTGGGAAGACAAATGTGCTTCTGAATATGCTCTATCACCTTCTCTTCTTCGATGAAATCATTCTTTTCGCAAAGAACCTTCACCAAGATAAGTATGTGGGACTTTTGAAGGATTTTCAAACACGCGCCAATCCAGTTGCAGGTTATGAAGTTATCACACCTTTCTCCAAATGCGTTCCGCTGAAAGATTTGTTTCAAGATGCCGAAGGTCAACGAGTTGTGATTTTCGATGACTTTGCCTGTGACAAGAATCAGGATGAAATGATCAACTGGTTCTTCAATGGGCGACATTGCAACTGCAGCATAATTTATCTTGCCCAAAGATTTTTCAAAGTGCCGAAAGATATCAGAGACAATTGTTCCCATTTTTGCATATTCCGATTTCCCCCAAAAGATTGCAAACGAATCGCTGATGAGTTGGGGATAGATCCAAGCAAGTTGACTGAAGCAACCAAAAATGATTTCTCCTTTCTCTTTGTGGATCAACCACGAAAGAAGCTGTTGAAAAACTTTGATGAGGAGATTTAAAATGGGACATTTAAATGAATCAAAGGAAGATGCGGAAAATTCAGACATTGCATCGCTCCAGGACTCGCTTCGCTCACTTCAAAAGTCGATTGACACACTTGCCACAATTCACTATGTGGATTCAAGTTCAATTTTTCCTGGAGGTTGAATCACAGGAGATGTGGACATGAACACGAATAAAATCACAAATCTTTCCACTCCCGTGGATGAATTTGATGTTGCGACAAAGGAATATGTGGACAAGACAGTTGCGGAATCTGGGCTCTTGTCAATTCTTTCCGCAGCAACTTCAACCTATGTGGATGCCTTCATCAATGAAAATGCAGACTGTTTCTATTCAGTTGATCGACAATCGGACGTTGAGTTACAGAAGGGAGGCTCGAGAAAGATCAAGTTGTTGATTGACCACACTCTCTCCGGTCTTGATGCATCTCAAAGCGAAAAAAGTGAAAGACCACTTCTGTCGATGCAGAAAAATGCCAAAAGATTTTTCATGACTTTCGATGGTGTTATTGATAAGTTGATTTCAGACATTAACCTCAATCCCCAGGGTGGAGCTGCAGATATTGTGAACATTTTCATCTTGTTCCGACTTGCTTCATTCAATGGTTCATATTATAACCTTCGAAATGGTTTGTTTGGACACGACAACGGAGAATGGGATAAATTCGTGTGCTTCAAAGATAATGGAAATTTGGTGATTTCTGGAGTGGATGGAAAGGATTTCGAGGAGATTGGCAATTATCCTCCAAAAGCTGATCTTTCCATCCTCAATGCTTGGCATTGCCTTTCAATTCACTGGATCGTGTCGAATTCATCTCAACCTGTCAGCAGTTGTTGGGTGAATGGGAAAAAGTTGAAAAACTTCACTGCATCTACTTCCCCAGGAGCCAACACAATGGTCTTTGGGGACATAAATCCAAACACAACCGTTCCACTTCATGGAGATGTTCAACTCTTTGTGCTTTATAAGGGGCGAAGCTTGTCTGACAATGTGATTAAAGCGCATCACATGATGATTTGCGAAAGATTTGGTGTTGATCACGACGAAATTACATTTGGTGAATGAAAATGGGAATTTACAATGAAAAACCAGAGGAAAGTGACTCAGAGATTCTCATGCGACTTCGAATTCTTGAACAGCGTGGACCAAGTGGAGGCATGCAACTTTCTCAAGGAAATTGGAATGCTGAAGGTCATAAGTTGTCCCATCTTGCACAGGGAACAGAGAATGCCGATGCAGTCACAAAGCATCAACTGGAAGTGCGTTTGTCAACCAAAACCAACAAAGCAGATCGAATTGTTTTGACAGATCACTTGGATGCAAATTATCACGCCATCTTGAACGTTCAAACAGCGGGAGACAACGATGCCATGTCGCTCTTCTCCGCCAAATCCATGTTTTTGACCACAAATGGAAATGTCTTTGATGCAAAGAATCAGTCAATTGATAACTTGAGGACTGATCGGAACAACGATTCATCCGCTGTGAACATGTCCACTTTGAAAAGCTGGCGCCCAGATGCACCTCCTCCAACCCATGAAGTCACAAAAGATTTAGATTTGAAACAGTTTCAATGTGATCAATGTGAAACAGAATGATCGGAGTTTCTATCGCACAAATTATGACACGCTCATGCCATTTGAGGATATTCGAAGAACTTTCTTGCCTCGGAATGAAATTTTCGCCATGGAAGTTGACTTGGATATGGGCCATCACAACATTTTCAACTTGAATGACCCGACGATGGATGCGCAAGCTGCAACGAAGGGTTATGTGGATGCCGCCAGGGGTTTCGCTGGTGACATGGGTGGGAAGAAAATCACAAATCTCGGGGAACCAACTGAGTCAGATGATGCTGCAACGAAAAGTTTCGTGAATGTGAAAACAGCGCTTTGCCTCTCCAAATCTGGTGGAACAATGAGTGGGGAAATCGACATGGGTGGGATGAAAATCACAAAGGTTGGAACACCAACTGATGCAGATGATGCAGCGACAAAGGCAGATGTGGATGCCATCGGAAGTCAGATTCACCAATCCCAGATCACCTCAGTTGGTGCAACAAATGTGTTTCACTATCTCATGAACAATGTGGATGAATCAAGTTCTGAGTCAAACATCACAGATGTGGAAATTGATGATTTCGCGGGATCTCCGCATGAATTCAACAAGAAGGCATATGCATTCAAAGTCGCAAAGCAAGCTGACAATCGTTTCATCGGTCGACTTGGATTCAACTTTTTCATGCTTCCTGAGGAAGAGTTCACAATGTGCTTGGAATTTTTCCCATCCAAGATGACAGGTGCAACTGTGAATTGTGTGTCGACAGCTTTGAACGTGAAACGGCAAGCAAGCAAAACATTTTCAGGAGATGCACCGGTGCAACCAATGATCCGGTTAATCGTGCACGTGCACAAATGGCGGATTTCACCTCCAGAATATTTGATGGTTGACATGCATTGGACGGGAAGTGCTTCTGATCCAGTGAAGCAGGATGCGCATTTGATTGTCTATGGTGTGAAGGGAGATGTTTCGGATGTTCAATCTTCTGTTTTCGATTGCCCCGTTTTCATTTGAGAATGAGAAAATGGTCATGCAAGCCAACTTGGACATGAATGGCCACAAAATCATTGGAAACAAATTTTGTGTGTTTGGTCACTTCCGCATCAGTGACAACTCAAACTTTTTCCTGTTTGGTGTGAACAATTATTTGTTTTTCCCCATGGATGTGAAAATCGTGGGAGCAGCTATGGCACATATGAATCATTCATTGGCATCCAGAGTGGATGTGAATGTCGGATTGGAGGGAGACAGATATCCAGTGAATTGGCCTGGTGGAAGGGGAGTCAAATTTGAATATGCTGTTGGAAATGGTGTGACTGTGCCAAAAATGAAAACTGTGAATTTCTTAGTTCAGAAAGGTGTGAAGTTGGGAAGAGATGATGTGGTTGTTTTGAGTTTGGTGTTTGAAATTATTTAGTCTTCATGGCTCGCTTCGCTCACTCGTCAACGGTTTCATATTCATCGAATAAACTTGGAGTTGTGACAACTTGTGAAACAAGTACTTCATCAACAATGCATGTGACTGCGCGTCGTGAACCCAAGAAGATTTGTTTGAAAGTCACAAACACATCTCCCTGCATTGTGTCAAAGTTGGGATGGAATTTGGTTTTGTGAGTTGCATCAGTTTGTTTCCAAAATTTTGTTTGCCAATCAACTTTCCCCCAAAGATTTCCATCTGCCAGAAGTTTGAAATCTTGCACACGGAAATCACTTCGTGCACCCATTTCGGATAGTTTAGATCTTTTATCGAGTGCTTGACCAATCATCTTGGTTTTGATTTTCTTCATGAGGTGAAGATCTTCTTCGTTGAGTTTGATTTGGAGATTTTTGGTTTTCCAGTCTTTGTTTTCGAAGTTTTTCATTTGAACTTGCTTGAAAAGGATTTGCAATGGTTTTCCATCCACCCATTGCAGGGGAACGATGAAACCGAATTTGATTCTTTTTGGTTTGCCAGATGAGATTCTCGCGAGGTCAACTTGTTTGAAATTCATTTTTCTTATAAATTTTATTTTTCAAAGAAAATGAGAAACTTGAATGAAAATTTTCTGCGAATTGAAGATGTTGAATCTGTTTCGCCAATCTCCCAAGAGATTCCATGGGATGAACGCCAAATTGAATTGGCAAATCTCTTGGGAGAAGATTTTGAAGATTGTGAATTAGAAATGCGTAGTCAAACACTTCATAACATTGATGCTGTTCCTGTTGTGACTTTGGTGGAACGATGGCGAGAGTTGGAAGAGTTGACCATGGGTGATCCACAAAGAATGGTGTTGATACGATCTTGGGCAGCACAATGGCCGCGAGAATTGACTGATCTGGATAACTTCTTGTTCCCAAATGGGTTGGAGACTGTCATATGTGGAAGAGGTTGATTTCGTTTCCAATGGAAATGAAACACTTCATGGTTGTTCAATAGGTAAATAATAAATTCCCTTCGTTCTTTTTCTATCATCCAACTCAGCCACTTTTGCGCCCTTCTCCCGCTGTATTTCAGCCATCATCTTCAACCTCTTCATTCGATCAATACATTTCTCTAAATCCTCCGATAACCAATTCACTTGATGCGATAAATCATGCTGATCAAGGAAATGCTTTTTCTTTCTGAGGAGTTGATTTGCGAAAAGCGTTCGCGTGATTCCAAACTTTGCTTCAATCTGTTCAATGGAGAAAAAATCTTCACCATCAATCTGGGCAAATGGAGTTGATTCTTCTTTTTGAATGATAAATCTTTGCCCATCGGATCTTCTTCTATAGTTTGGATTTTCTCTTTTGAGGACATCGAGAATGTGAGAAGATGGAATGCCTGTTTGTTCATTCGCATCTTTGAAAGTAATGAAAAATTGTTTTTCTTTGCCAACCTCCTGAATTGAAAACTTCATTTTCTTTGAAAAATAAAATGTGAAAGAAAATGAATAGTTTGAGTTTGAAACAAATGAGATCAGTTGCTTTGAAATTTGGTTTGGAAGGATGGGAACATATTCGGAAAAAAGTGAAATGTTGGAATTTTTAGATTGGGAATCAAGGCGAGTGAAGCGAGCAGAGCGAGCAAGCGAAGCGCTGCGAAGCGAGAGGCGAATGAGAAATTTACCTCCAAAACATATCCATCTCCTGGAAAAACGTTGGAGAGAAAGAGGATTGGAGAAAGTCTTGCGTCTTGCGAGAAATGTGGATAGAAAGAAAGAAATTCGTCAAAATCTCGCTGTTTTGAGAGGAATGGAATTGAAGCCAATGTTTGTGAAACGACAAGCTGCGTTAAAAGAGTTTGCGAGAGAATTTGTGATATTGAATAGTGAAGAAATATCTGATAGATGGGAAGATGAAAAGAAGAATCCATTTGGTGAAGGATTTGGTGGAACTCCTCAAGATATGTTTGAAATTGTGCAACTGGACGTGGAAAAGTTGTTGAAGGAGAATGTGAGAAATAAAGTCAAGTTTGTTTTGAAATGTTTGATGCAGAAAGCAAATATGGCAACTGGAGAAACTGAAATTATAAGCGCTGACTTTCACTCCGAAGTTGAAACGATTTTAGAAGGAAGTGATGTGAGAAAATTATTCACTCGAATGACTGAAAGGGTTCAAGAGAATTTTGCGAACTTTTCAAGGAAAGGCAGCAACTGGCAGTTTCTGAGATTTGAAGAATTGTCGAATTTCTTTGTGAGATTTCGACCGCTGAGAGGAAGAAGGTGGTTTCAACTTCCTAAAACACTTCAGAATAAGAAGGTGATTGTGAATATGAAAAATAAAGATGAGCAATGTTTCAAGTGGTGTGTTACACGAGCTTTGAATCCAGTTGAAAGGGATGAGGAACAAGTTACAAAGCTTCTGAGAAAGCAAAGTGAGAAGATTGATTGGGAGGGAGTTTCATTTCCAGTCAAACTTGATAACATTGCAAAATTTGAAAGAAACAATCCAGGAATTGCTGTTTGGGTGTTTGGGTGTTTGGGTGGGAAAATGAAGTTGTGCCGTTGAGACAGTCAGAAGTGGAAGGAGGAAAACCTGTGGATTTGTTGCTGTTGCATAAACTACCCAAGTTAAAAGAAGGTGAAGAAAGAAAACTTGGGCAAAAGATTCAACCAAAGACTCATTATTGCTTGATTAAGAATATCAACTCACTGGTGCATGTGCAAGTCACCAAGCATAAACAAAGTGTTCATTTATGCAGAAGATGTTTGAATTTCTTTGGTTCTGCTCAGAAACTAGCATTGCATGAAAAAGCTTGTTCCCAGTTTGAATCTGTCAGAATTGATATGCCAAAAGAGGGAAGTTCGGTGAAGTGGAAGAATTTTCAAAGAAAGCAAAAGCATCCATTTGCAATATATGCTGATTTTGAGGCAAGATTAGTTCCAATAGAAAGAAAGAAACAATCGGATGAGTTTTCTTTCACAGAAAAATTTCAGAAACACATTCCAGTTTCATATGCATTTCATGTGGTGAGTGATGTTGTGGAACGAGACCCAATTATCTTTAGAGCTGAAACGGATGAAGAAGATGTTGGAGATCAATTTGTGAAAGATTTGGTTGAGGTTGTGCAGGGAATTCAAGACGAAGTGAAATTTCCCAAGAAGATGATTTTTGGGGAGGAAGAACGAAAAATATTTGAAAAAGCTAAAATTTGTTGGTTGTGTGAAGAAGAATTTGTGGCAAGTGACAAAATTGTTAGAGATCATTGCCACTTCACAGGGAATTCAGGGGTGCAGCGCATGAAACATGCAACCTCCAGTGTAGAAAGCCAAAATTCACCCACGTGTGTTTTTCCACAACTTGAAAAGCTATGATGCGCATTTCATTGTGAAAGCATTGGGAAGAATTCCAGGAGATATCACATGTTTACCAAATACTGAAGAAAAATTTATTTCTTTCACGAAGAAGATAGAGATGGGAAGATGGAAAGATGAGAATGGGAAAACGAGAATAGATTGGCATGAGATACGATTTCTGGATTCCTTTGGATTCATGTCACATGCATTGAGAGATTTAGTGAATAATTTGACTGATGAAGAGTTGATTGAAACAAAACGTGTATTTGGGAAAGATTGGGGATTAGCAAGGCAAAAAGGAATATTTCCAAATGAGTGGTTAAATTCTGTGAAAAAGTTTCAAGAAGAAAGTTTGCCGGAAGAAGATGCATTCTTTTCCCAGTTAACTGGAGAAGGAGTGAGCAAGGAAGATATGGATCATGCAAGGAAAGTTTGGTTAGAAAGGAAAATGCAAAATATGGGAGATTTTCACGATTTCTATTTGTTGTCAGATGTTTCATTGTTAGCTGATGTGTTTGAAGAATTCAGGAAAATTTGTCGAAAACACTATGACTTGGATCCAGCTTGGTTTTATACATCACCTGGGCTGGCTTGGGATGCTGCCTTGAAGACAAAAGGAGTAAAAGTTGAAATGGCAGATGCAACGGTGGAGAAAAGAAGAGTTGAATTGGAACTGCTGACAGACCCAGACATGTTGCTGTTCTTTGAAGGTGGAGTCCGTGGAGGAGTTTCCACGATATTTCATAGAAGAACGCAAGCAAACAATAAGTATATGGGAGATGATTTTGATCCAAAGAAAGAGTCAAAGTTTCTCCCATATTGGGATGCAAATAGCCTTTATGGATGGGCAATGACAAAACCCTTGCCAGTTGGAGCATTCGAGTGGATGAGTGAAGAAGACTTGGAGAAGTGGATAGAAATTCCTTGTGTGGTTGAAGTGGATGTGGATATTCCAAAAGATCTGCATGACAAGTTCAATGATTTTCCACCTTTGCCAGAAAGAATAAGAAAGAATGGAGTTGAGAAGCTCATTCCAAACTTGTGGAATAAGAGAGGAATGATTGTACATTATAGTATTTTGAAACAAGCTTTGGAATTAGGTTGTGTGCTGAAGAAAGTGTGGAGAGGTGTGAAATTTAAGGAAGAATGTTGGATGAAAGAGTTCATTGAATGCAATGCAGCGTTGAGAAAAAATTGTCAAAATAATTTTGAGAAAGGGTTTTTCAAGTTGATGAACAATTCTGTGTATGGGAAAACAATAGAAAACATCAGGAGCTCACCAGATCTCAAAATGGTCGTCTTGACCTCAAATCATCGCAAAAAAGCAAAAAACAGTGTATTTCTATGAAAAATGCACAAAACGTGCGTTTCGGGCCGTGCAGAGCAAGTTTTGGCAAAATCTCACTTTTGAGCTCACCAGATCTCAAAATCGTCGAACTGGTCTCAAATCATCTCCAAAAAGCGAAAACAGTGCATTTCTATGAAAAATGCACAAAACGTGCGTTTCGGACCGTGCGGAGCAAGTTTTGGCAAAATCTCACTTTTGAGCTCACCAGATCTCAAAATCGTCGTTCTGGTCTCAAATCATCTCCAAAAAGCGAAAACAGTGCATTTCTATGAAAAATGCACAAAACGTGCGTTTCGGACCGTGCGGAGCAAGTTTTGGCAAAATCTCACTTTTGAGCTCACCAGATCTCAAAATCGTCGTTCTGGTCTAAAATCATCTCCAAAACGCGAAAGAGTGCATTTCTATGAAAAATGCACAAAACGTGCGTTTCGGGCGGTGCAGATCAAGTTTTGGCAAAATCTCACTTTTGAGCTCACCAGATCTCAAAATCGTCGTTCTGGTCTAAAATCATCTCCAAAACGCGAAAGAGTGCATTTCTATGAAAAATGCACAAAACGTGCGTTTCGGGCGGTGCAGATCAAGTTTTGGCAAAATCTCACTTTTGAGCTCACCAGATCTCAAAATCGTCGTTCTGGTCTCAAATCATCGCAAAAAAGCGAAAACAGTGCATTTCTATGAAAAATGCACAAAACGTGCGTTTCGGGCCATGCGGACCAAGTTTTGGCAAAATCTCACTTTTGAGCTCACCAGATCTCAAAATCGTCGAACTGGTCTCAAATCATCTCCAAAAAGCGAAAACGGTGCATTTCTATGAAAAATGCACAAAACGTACGTTTTGGGCCGTGCGGAGCAAGTTTTGCCAAAATTTCACTTTTGAGCTCACCAGATCTCAAAATGGTCGTCCTGCTCAGGCATATTAAGGCATGGTTTTAGGCCTAATTTGCATAAAATCTGAAAACTATCATAACTTTGCAGAAATTTGCCATAACACGCTCAAACTTAGCAACCGTATAAAACTTGATGACTTTAACTCATTCTTAGCTTAAAGTGTCGAATATTTGGGTCACGTGACCTGTAAATGATAATTAACGACCAAAATATTCAGAGTAAAATGGGGAACACAAAACGAAATATAATTAAGTCTTTTTAGGTCTTATACTTTTAAATCCTAAAACCTCATCATGAATTAGCCTTGTATGGTTGTATCTGTTATTTCTATTAGAATGTTATTAAGCTATTTATTTAGTCACGTGACCTATTTCCGTTAATTGCAGCGTTCCTATTTAACATGGACACGATTAAAAGGCTAATTCATGAAAAGCCTTTTAGATGTAAAAGATAGATACCCAATAACGTTTACTTATATTTCATTTTGTGTTCCCCATTTTACTCCGAATATTATTTCCCTTTAATTATTATTTACAGGTCACGTGACTCAAAAGTTCGACACTTTGAGGAAAAAACGAGTTCAAGTCATTACGTTTTATACTCTTGCCAAGTTTGAGATTGTTAAGGCAAATTGTCGTAAAGTTAGAATTTTTTTTAGATTTTATGCAAATTAGGCTTCAAACCATGCCTTAACATGCCTGAGTGACCTCAAATCATCGCAAAAAAGCGAAAACAGTGCATTTCTACGAAAAATGCACAAAACGTGCGTTTCGGGCCGTGCAGAGCAAGTTTTGGCAAAATCTCACTTTTGAGCTCACCAGATCTCAAAATCGTCGAACTGGTCTCAAATCATCTCCAAAAAGCGAAAACAGTGCATTTCTATGAAAAATGCACAAAACGTGCGTTTCGGGCGGTGCAGATCAAGTTTTGGCAAAATCTCACTTTTGAGCTCACCAGATCTCAAAATCGTCGTTCTGGTCTAAAATCATCTCCAAAACGCGAAAGAGTGCATTTCTATGAAAAATGCACAAAACGTGCGTTTCGGGCGGTGCAGATCAAGTTTTGGCAAAATCTCACTTTTGAGCTCACCAGATCTCAAAATCGTCGTTCTGGTCTCGAATCATCGCAAAAAAGCGAAAACAGTGCATTTCTATGAAAAATGCACAAAACGTGCGTTTCGGGCCATGCGGAGCAAGTTTTGGCAAAATCTCACTTTTGAGCTCACCAGATCTCAAAATCGTCGAACTGGTCTCGAATCATCTCCAAAAAGCGAAAACAGTGCATTTCTATGAAAAATGCACAAAACGTACGTTTCGGGCCGTGCGGAGCAAGTTTTGCCAAAATCTCACTTTTTAGCACACCAGATCTTAAAATCGTCGTACTGGCCTCAAATCATGGCCAAAAAGCGAAAACAGTGCATTTCTATGAAAAATGTACAAAACGTGCGTTTCGGGCCGTGCGGAGCAAGTTTTGCCAAAATCTCACTTTTTAGCACACCAGATCTTAAAATCGTCGTACTGGCCTCAAATCATGGCCAAAAAGCGAAAACAGTGCATTTCTATGAAAAATGTACAAAACGTGCGTTTCGGGCCGTGCGGAGCAAGTTTTGCCAAAATCTCACTTGTTAGCACACCAGATCTTAAAATCGTCGTACTGGCCTCAAATCATGGCCAAAAAGCGAAAACAGTGCATTTCTATGAAAAATGTACAAAACGTGCGTTTCGGGCCGTGCGGAGCAAGTTTTGGCAAAATGTCACTTTTGAGCTCACCAGATCTCAAAATCGTCCTTCTGGTCACAAACCATCTCCAAAACGCGAAACAGTGCATTTCTATGAAAAATGCACAAAACGTGCGTTTTGGGCCATGCGGAACAAGTTTTGGCAAAATCTCACTTTTGAGCTGACCAGATCTGAAAATCGTCGAACTGGTCTCAAATCATCTCCAAAAAGCGAAAACAGTGCATTTCTAAGAAAAATGAACAAAACGTGCGTTTCGGGCCGTGCGGAGCAAGTTTTGCCAAAATCTCACTTTTGAGCTCACCAGACCTCAAAATCGTCAGTAGTTGGTATATGGGGGTTCTGGCGAATTTTTTTCCAACCTTACCTTAGGTTTTCACACACTGATGAGGATATTCCACTTTTAGCACAAACTTTTTTCATCATTTTTCTCCTCATTTCAGCACAACTCCTCCTTCTCTCACCTTTCAAACTTACCCTCATTCCCCACGTAGGTTTCACAATTTCACTTGTTCAAATTTAACACAACCATTCCCCTCCTCCTTTCCCCTTCAACGCACCCCTTTCAGCAGAAAATCATTTCTATGAAATTGTTTTCTCCTCACTCATCAAAGCACACTTTCACTTTTTCCTTCCATTGATTGATAGTTTCACTCATTTGTTTGTCACACCAATATGGAATCAACTCTACTAATTTCTCCCACACAAAATTTTGTCTTTTTATCTCTACAGCAAGCAGCTTAACTTGTTCTTCTAAATTCACAAACGATTCAAACAAAAGTTCAACAGAATCAATTTCACTCTCACTTCCACTCTCACTCACAGATTGACTTGACGAACTCATTTTCTTTCCATTCATTCTTTTTCCAACCAATCCGTGTCCACTGCTGATGAATCCAAATCGCGAAACTTGATTGGTCTTTTTATCTTCTTGTTCTTTTTCACTCCTTCCACTTCAGGCAACTGTTTCTGTTTTGCCAACAACAATTCTTCTCCATAGAAACTCCCATTCACTTTTTTCCCCTTTAAATCTTCTAACTCATAAGTCACAGGTTTCGACGCTTTCACCTTCACAACAACAAAAGCTTTTCTTGACCAATTCGGGGTGAATCCTTTGTCATATTCCATGCGTTTGTACTTCACAATTCTCACTCTTTGACCAAGTTTGAACTTCACCTCAACTGTCTTGAACAATTCCTCGGGATACAGCTTTGCGAAAACCTCTCTTTCCCTGCTCTTCACACTTGCAGCTGTTGGAGTCATTCCAACACTTCTGTGAAAAGTTTTGTTATAATGATTCATAATCGGTTGCAACACATCCGACCCATTTTCTTGTATTTGCTGCTGTGAAATGCTTCCATATTCTTTCCTTCAATGTTCTGATAAATCTTTCCGCAACACTTGCTTTTTCCTTTGTTTTTGTGTGATATATTTCAATCCCATTCTTTCTCAGGAATTTAGCGAAATCTCCCTTGAATTCATTTCCTTCATCTGTCCACAGTTTCTTTGGCCTCCTCTGCGTTTCATCAAATATTTCCTCTAACTTCTCTTTGATCTCTTCACTTGATTTCCCCACCATTGCTTTTGCCCATGCGAATTTGGAGAAAATATCCAACACCACTAGAATATTTCTATATCCTGAATTCCACTCTTCAAAGTTGCTCATTTCTGCTAAATCTGCAGTCCAAATGTCATCAATCCCAAACACTAAAACTCGCCTTTTCTCGAAATGTCTCCTGACTGGTTTGTGTAATTCGAGCTTTTGAGTCCAGTCATCACTCAAAAGCTCTTCACGTTTCCCTGCTTCCTCCCCATTCCCAACTTTTGCTTCACATTGATCACATTTCTTGCCAGTGCATGGCCCCACTGTCTTTCTTCCCAGGGAATTGCATCCATAGCTGCAACCATCTTTCTGTCAGCTTTGTTTTTGCATTTAATTGGATTTCCCCGCTCTCCGCTTCGCTTCGCTCGCTTCGCTCGCTTCCCACAAACAGCATAATCCACATCATGCTGCATTGCAACAGCATCTGTTTTTCCTGTGGGTTGTTGCATAATTTCGAGAATCTTTCCACTTTCATCAAATTTCACTTGCTTGTGCAATGGGTTGAATGGTCCTGTGAAGTTGTGTCCAGGGAGAGTGAATCCACCTTTGGGTTTTGGCAGTGTTCCAATCAAGCTGTGAACATCAACTCCACTTCCACTTCGCCCATCTAAATCTATTCTGTCTGTCTTATATTTCGTTTTTGGCCGAATAGCCACACTCAACTTATCCAGCATATCCGAAGCTGTTTTCTCCAGGAAAGGTTTTGACTTTTCTAATGCAAATGAAACTGTTTTTTTCTGCATTTTCGGATTCCGCAGAAACTCACTTGCACCAAATCGACCCATTTCAACTGCTTTTTTTCCCAACCAAGGAATTGCATGTGCAACACCAGTCATTGCAAGTTCACCAAAGCCCCCACCTTGTGAGGGCAGACTCAGTTTCCCGGTTTTACTTCACTCAGTTTGATGAATCTTGTTTTCTTTATTCCACAGGAAGCGCAATGGCAAAACCACATTGGTCTCCCCTTTGAATTAAAGAATGTTCCACTCGGTTCAACGCATTCTGTTTCTTTTCTTTCTTTCACGCAATATGATTTCATTTTAGAGGGAATTAATATAATTCACAATGACAATTTCATTCTTTTCAACATCATTTGTGAAAGTTTTCAACATTTCCTCATATTTTCTTCCTTTGTTCATTTCATTCAGGAACCACAAACAATAATATCCACATTTCAAACTATCCAGATCTTGAATTTGGAACCCATTTCTCAGAAAAAACTTCATCTTCGGATTCCATTTTTTCACATTCTCTTCCCATTCCCTTGGTGGTGGCATGCCAAATGAATCAAACCAACAGAAATCTTTTCCTTGCACAAAACAAGCAACCCAATGCGTTCCCACATTTTCCAAATCATCCAGATTGATCACACAGGGGGAATGATTCTTTCCAAGTTCTTCATTTCGTGCGAAGATTCCTTTCAATGGAATTTTCAATTTCTCACACCATTTCCACAAGTCATGATTGCTCAACGCCTTGTCGATGAAGTTTTTTTTTCCCTTACCTTTCCCTTTTCCCATTCCACGTTTCACATATGGGATTGTTGATGTGTTCCAACTCCCCATGAATGGTTGTGGTGGTTCCAGACGCATTCCTTGTCCAGCAAATGCATGTGGATTTACATGAATTCCTTTCCCCTTCCCTCTCCCTCCAACTCCTTTTCCCAACACCTTTGACACTAATTGAATTGCCAGTGGAATCCCAACTGCGGCGAGTGTCCCCAACAAACCACCTTTCTGTCCTCTTCCTATCTTCACTCCCTGCTGGGCAAGAAAATCTTTCAAAAACGCTTTCTGACCAGTTGTCATCTGCGACACCAACTGGAAGAGTTCAGGTGCTCTGGGAGGAATTCCACTCCCAAATATCTTTTTCAGTGCTGATTCTGCTCCAAAACTCAACCCCGCCATCCCCAATGCTTTTGCTGCAGGAACAAGCAATGGTTTCGCTAAACCTGCTAAAGCTGTGAATAAATTCCCTCCCCTGACAATAGCTTTTCTAATTTGTGATTTGGATATCACCAAATCCACTCCCCGCGCAGCTTGTCTTGCTCTCTCAATTCGATTGATTTGTGTCTGTGTCAAGTTGATGTCATGGTTTCCAGTCAAATTCTCAAATTTCAATCTCAAAGTCACAGCTTGGTTGCTTTCCAAAGCTTTTTCAAGTTTCTTCAATTGTCCTGGAGAGAAATTTAATTTAGTTTTATAATAGGTTGTCATTTTCTTATACAACTACAAGTTCTCCTCCAACAACATCCAGGATCACTTCTTTTTCCTTCAAAACCAATGCATATATTGTGTAGTCTTGAGCTTGCGCTGCTTGATTCAGACGATAGTGAAAAACCAACTGTTTTGGATCGTTTGTCAAGTTGTTTTTGTTTTCTCTCAAATCGAAATAGATCAGTGGATAAAGAGTTGAAAAATTTGCCACATTCAATTGAACTCCAGTGTTATAGTCATTTTTGCGATAACGATAATCCAAAGCATCCTCCAGAATTCTCAGCTTGAAATTTGCGTCATATTCTATCTCTGGATAAAATTCTGGTCCATATTGCAGTCGACAATTGGCAAGATGTGTGGCACCATTTCCTCCACCATCAACATCAAATGTGTTGAAAATATAAGGATTTTCTTCTATATTATTACTTTTTCTTGTTTCTTGAATCCAGATGAAAACATGCTTTGCATCTTTCACACCTGGAGACAATTGCCAAATTCCATCTGCATCTCTTCGACTTGAAGAGGGGTGAATTGTTTCCTGAAGAAAACTCCACTTTTTAGGTTTCAAGAAATTTTCATTGATTTTCAACTGGCCTTTTGGAGAAAAGGTTAACATTGGCACCCACAATTCAAACGTTCTCACAACAACGCGTCGATTTGTGTTACCATATTGGAAGATTAATTCTGCGTCATCCTGCAAGTCAATTTCAAATTCAATTGCCATTGGTGGAAGGAGAGAATCTTCCAATGTTTCAAAGAAAGCATAACGGTTGAGGGGAATGATAGTTTCAACTGATTTCCTTGCTTGCGTCAACAATTCTCTTGCTCGAATTCCATCGTTCGTAGCTAAAACTGTTCCATCTATTGTATCCAAATACCAAAACTGTGACTTGGCGACACTTCTTGCATAATCATCCGAATACTCCAGGAGATTCTTTATGAAAACAGCTTTATGTGCATTGTCCAGATTATAAAGGGTTTTAGCGTTTGATGACACTTTCAATTTCTTGATCAGTGAAAATGAACTATTCAAGGTGGAGCTTCTTGTTGTTGCTCCCATTGCTGCTCCATCTGCTCTAGCTTCAAAGGTGTAATTGACGCAAAAATAGGCGTTGTACCAATCATACCAATTATTCCTGTCAGCAACCATGAATTTATAACCTGCCTTTGCTTGATGTTGGTTATTTCCTGGGAAGGTCAGTGGAGTATTCAATTGATATCTGACGAAGGTGTTTTTTTCGAGAAATTCGGGCGATCTAAACATTTTATTCTGATAAACAAAATTATGAACCACCCCTCTGAATGGAAAAAATCTATATCCCAGAACGTGGGAAATATGCCTGGAAACACAAAGGAACTGGAGTCATTCGAGACAGTTTGATGAAAATTGGCAAACCTCTTTTGGGCTTGGCTAAGTCTGCAGCAAGTCAGTTGGTCAAGAAATCAGTTGAAAAACCAGCGGATGCAGGGTCAAAGGTTATTGTCAAGAAAGCTGGGGACAAACTTCAAACGATTTTGAAAGGGAAAGCAGCGAAACCATCTGTTCCACAACTCCCCGCTCCAGCCGTACGTCCGAAACCCAACCCAAAACCCAAAGTTTCTCAAAATGCTCTCATTCGACTCAATCAATTAATTTCCCAATCATGAATTTGAGATCGCTTCGCGGCTCGCTTCACAGTTGTGAAATTAATTGAATTTTTTTCATTCACACATCCTTTTCCCTCCCTTCGGCTGCTTCCCGAATATACAGCGTGAAAGCCATATCCATGTCATTCATATCCAATGGATTGTTTCGTCCATCTGTCACATAAACTCGAATTGATTGAATCATTCGTTTGTTCACAGGATGCCATTCCAACCTCATTGGTTCAACTGAAAAGGGATAACTGACGTGAAGCATTGTTGTTGACAAAGGAAAGAGCACATCATTTCCTATATTTGCAACTTTTCTGTCCAGTCCACTCCACGCGTGATATTTGGGGTATTTGTGGACACGTTTGTTCCCCCACTCAACACCATTTTCTCAAATCCAAGCAAATTCGCCAAATCCCCACTTTGCAAATCAATTTCAATTGTGTTGTCCAGTGTCATGACTGTCTTGAAGATGCTTTTGTCAAAGAAGAGGTTCACTTTTTCAGATCCAATTTGATTCTTGAGAACAGCGTTGATTGTTTTATAGCCATACATTCCATCAGCAAATGTGATCGTTTTCCAGGCACTCTCACTTGTTGTCTTCCATTTCAGAGTGTTGTTGCCAAAGCTATTTCTAATATTATACCATGAATAATTCATTGTCACGAGTTTGTTCAAAGCTGCTTCGTGATTTTTCCCTTCCTCCAGCATAATCGGGGGATCAAAACGAATCACAAAATCATGCGATTATTGATTGCTCTGTTGGTGTTTTGCGAGTTGTGAGTCAAGCAAAAGTGGAATCATTTTATTTGAGACAATAGTTTTTTCACTTGACTTGCTGAGATCACTCCAGATTTCTGCAAAATTTTCAAAATATGTCCGAGATCATTTCGCAACTTCAATGAAGTGTTTCCAGCTTTGATGGAACCCAAACCCACTTCCCGTTTATTGATGAGTGGGTCGAGTGAGTGAAGCGAGCGAAGCGAGTCCTGGAGTGTGTCCTGAAGTCCATAACCTTGAAAGCCAAATTGCCTTTTCCCCATCTTTTCACCTGCATCTGCTCGTTTTGCAGTGTCAGTTCGAATGGCATTTCTTATTTCTTCCAGTTCAGGAATTGTCTTACCATGTATTTGAAGGTTACTTTATGTGTTGGATCATCTGCATACTGTGTAATAATTCGGCTTATAGTTGACAAAAGATTTGACTCTTCACTTCTGGGTGGAATCTTTCTCTTCGCTTTTTGACTTGGTTCAGCTAGAGTTGGTTCAGCTAGAGTTGGTTCAGTTGGTTCAGCTAGAGTTGGAAGAGTTGGTTCAGATGGTGTTGGACTTGCTAGAGATGGAGTTAGTTCCCAAACTGGTGGTTGTGTCATTATTGGTTCAGTGTGTGACTGAGTTGAAATTGAAGGTCCAAAAGCTAAATCCATTGCTTGTTCCATGGGATAATCTTTTCGAATATAATAAAGTAGCTTATTAGAAGGTGAAAGGCTTTCAAAATCTTCTTCGCTCAGCTCAGCCCCCTCTGCCTGGCTCATTTCACCCCAATTTGAAAGCGAGCTGTGTGAAGATGAAGCGACTGAAGGGAGCCTCGAAGAGGAAGGTGAAATGTGAAGTGATGGCATGAGAGAACTTTGACGAGAAATCTGATGAGAACCAACTGGTTCAACCACACTTAAAACATCCAGTTCCTTCGTCACGGGATTCAACATCTTTTCATATGAAGTTGTCTTCATTTCTTCCTCAATCTTTCTCCGCTTGAAAGCATTCAAGATTCCTTGAGATTGGTCAGCTTTTGCTTCTTTCACAGAGGCAAGTTCTGCCCATTTCTTTATCGACATTTTTCTTTCATATGACAAAAAATGCGTTTCTCAAACTTTGACTTTCTCTCTCAATCAACTGGAGCAGAATCAATCAAACCCCCGTTCCAACAAATCCATCCCGCTATGCCAAGTGAATCCTTCCGAATGCTTATCTGCGGGCCTTCCAATTGTGGGAAGACAAATGTGCTTCTGAATATGCTCTATCACCTTCTCTTCTTCGTGAAATCATTCTTTTCGCAAAGAACCTTCACCAAGATAAGTATGTGGGACTTTTGAAGGATTTTCAAACACGCGCCAATCCAGTTGCAGGTTATGAAGTTATCACACCTTTCTCCAAATGCGTTCCGCTGAAAGATTTGTTTCAAGATGCCGAAAATCAACGAGTTGTGATTTTCGATGACTTTGCCTGTGACAAGAATCAGGATGAAATGATCAACTGGTTCTTCAATGGGCGACATTGCAACTGCAGCATAATTTATCTTGCCCAAAGATTTTTCAAAGTGCCGAAAGATATCAGAGACAATTGTTCCCATTTTTGCATATTCCGATTTCCCCCAAAAGATTGCAAACGAATCGCTGATGAGTTGGGGATAGATCCAAGCAAGTTGACTGAAGCAACCAAAAATGATTTCTCCTTTCTCTTTGTGGATCAACCACGAAAGAAGCTGTTGAAAAACTTTGATGAGGAGATTTAAAATGGGACATTTAAATGAATCAAAGGAAGATGCGGAAAATTCAGACATTGCATCGCTCCAGGACTCACTTCGCTCACTTGAAAAGTCGATTGACACACTTGCCACAATTCACTATGTGGATTCAAGTTCAATTTTTCCTGGAGGTTGAATCACAGGAGATGTGGACATGAACACGAATAAAATCACAAATCTTTCCACTCCCGTGGATGAATTTGATGTTGCGACAAAGGAATATGTGGACAAGACAGTTGCGGAATCTGGGCTCTTGTCAATTCTTTCCGCAGCAACTTCAACCTATGTGGATGCCTTCATCAATGAAAATGCAGACTGTTTCTATTCAGTTGATCGACAATCGGACGTTGAGTTACAGAAGGGAGGCTCGAGAAAGATCAAGTTGTTGATTGACCACACTCTCTCCGGTCTTGATGCATCTCAAAGCGAAAAAAAGTGAAAGACCACTTCTGTCGATGCAGAAAAATGCCAAAAGATTTTTCATGACTTTCGATGGTGTTATTGATAAGTTGATTTCAGACATTAACCTCAATCCCCAGGGTGGAGTTGCAGATATTGTGAACATTTTCATCTTGTTCCGACTTGCTTCATTCAATGGTTCATATTATAACCTTCGAAATGGTTTGTTTGGACACGACAACGGAGAATGGGATAAATTCGTGTGCTTCGAAGATAATGGAAATTTGGTGATTTCTGGAGTGGATGGAAAGGATTTCGTGGAGATTGGCAATTATCCTCCAAAAGCTGATCTTTCCATCCTCAATGCTTGGCATTGCCTTTCAATTCACTGGATCGTGTCGAATTCATCTCAACCTGTCAGCAGTTGTTGGGTGAATGGGAAAAAGTTGAAAAACTTCACTGCATCTACTTCCCCAGGAGCCAACACAATGGTCTTTGGGGACATAAATCCAAACACAACCGTTCCACTTCATGGAGATGTTCAACTCTTTGTGCTTTATAAGGGGCGAAGCTTGTCTGACAATGTGATTAAAGCGCATCACATGATGATTTGCAAAAGATTTGGTGTTGATCACGACGAAATTACATTTGGTGAATGAAAATGGGAATTTACAATGAAAAACCAGAGGAAAGTGACTCAGAGATTCTCATGCGACTTCGAATTCTTGAACAGCGTGGACCAAGTGGAGGCATGCAACTTTCTCAAGGAAATTGGAATGCTGAAGGTCATAAGTTGTCCCATCTTGCACAGGGAACAGAGAATGCCGATGCAGTCACAAAGCATCAACTGGAAGTGCGTTTGTCAACCAAAACCAACAAAGCAGATCGAATTGTTTTGACAGATCACTTGGATGCAAATTATCACGCCATCTTGAACGTTCAAACAGCGGGAGACAACGATGCCATGTCGCTCTTCTCCGCCAAATCCATGTTTTTGACCACAAATGGAAATGTCTTTGATGCAAAGAATCAGTCAATTGATAACTTGAGGACTGATCGGAACAACAATTCATCCGCTGTGAACATGTCCACTTTGAAAAGCTGGCGCCCAGATGCACCTCCTCCAACCCATGAAGTCACAAAAGATTTAGATTTGAAACAGTTTCAATGTGATCAATGTGAAACAGAATGATCGGAGTTTCTATCGCACAAATTATGACACGCTCATGCCATTTGAGGATATTCGAAGAACTTTCTTGCCTCGGAATGAAATTTTCGCCATGGAAGTTGACTTGGATATGGGCCATCACAACATTTTCAACCTGAATGACCCGACGATGGATGCGCAAGCTGCAACGAAGGGTTATGTGGATGCCGCCAGGGGTTTCGCTGGTGACATGGGTGGGAAGAAAATCACAAATCTCGGGGAACCAACTGAGTCAGATGATGCTGCAACGAAAAGTTTCGTGAATGTGAAAACAGCGCTTTGCCTCTCCAAATCTGGTGGAACAATGAGTGGGGAAATCGACATGGGTGGG
Organism: Cladopsammia gracilis; assembly: GCA_022457155.1. Classification (NCBI taxonomy): domain Eukaryota; kingdom Metazoa; phylum Cnidaria; class Anthozoa; order Scleractinia; family Dendrophylliidae; genus Cladopsammia; species Cladopsammia gracilis. The sequence goes on along the minus strand of JAJGOT010000929.1, from coordinate 2,829 downwards.
ATGAAAATCACAAAGGTTGGAACACCAACTGATGCAGATGATGCAGCGACAAAGGCAGATGTGGATGCCATCGGAAGTCAGATTCACCAATCCCAGATCACCTCAGTTGGTGCAACAAATGTTTTTCACTATCTCATGAACAATGTGGATGAATCAAGTTCTGAGTCAAACATCACAGATGTGGAAATTGATGATTTCGCGGGATCTCCGCATGAATTCAACAAGAAGGCATATGCATTCAAAGTCGCAAAGCAAGCTGACAATCGTTTCATCGGTCGACTTGGATTCAACTTTTTCATGTTTCCTGAGGAAGAGTTCACAATGTGCTTGGAATTTTTCCCATCCAAGATGACAGGTGCAACTGTGAATTGTGTGTCGACAGCTTTGAACGTGAAACGGCAAGCAAGCAAAACATTTTCAGGAGATGCACCGGTGCAACCAATGATCCGGTTAATCGTGCACGTGCACAAATGGCGGATTTCACCTCCAGAATATTTGATGGTTGACATGCATTGGACGGGAAGTGCTTCTGATCCAGTGAAGCAGGATGCGCATTTGATTGTCTATGGTGTGAAGGGAGATGTTTCGGATGTTCAATCTTCTGTTGTCGATTGCCCGTTTTCATTTGAGAATGAGAAAATGGTCATGCAAGCCAACTTGGACATGAATGGCCACAAAATCATTGGAAACAAATTTTGTGTGTTTGGTCACTTCCGCATCAGTGACAACTCAAACTTTTTCCTGTTTGGTGTGAACAATTATTTGTTTTTCCCCATGGATGTGAAAATCGTGGGAGCAGCTATGGCACATATGAATCATTCATTGGCATCCAGAGTGGATGTGAATGTCGGATTGGAGGGAGACAGATATCCAGTGAATTGGCCTGGTGGAAGGGGAGTCAAATTTGAATATGCTGTTGGAAATGGTGTGACTGTGCCAAAAATGAAAACTGTGAATTTCTTAGTTCAGAAAGGTGTGAAGTTGGGAAGAGATGATGTGGTTGTTTTGAGTTTGGTGTTTGAAATTATTTAGTCTTCATGGCTCGCTTCGCTCACTCGTCAACGGTTTCATATTCATCGAATAAACTTGGAGTTGTGACAACTTGTGAAACAAGTACTTCATCAACAATGCATGACTGCGCTTCGTGAACCCAAGAAGATTTGTTTGAAAGTCACAAACACATCTCCCTGCATTGTGTCAAAGTTGGGATGGAATTTGGTTTTGTGAGTTGCATCAGTTTGTTTCCAAAATTTTGTTTGCCAATCAACTTTCCCCCAAAGATTTCCATCTGCCAGAAGTTTGAAATCTTGCACACGGAAATCACTTCGTGCACCCATTTCGGATAGTTTAGATCTTTTATCGAGTGCTTGACCAATCATCTTGGTTTTGATTTTCTTCATGAGGTGAAGATCTTCTTCGTTGAGTTTGATTTGGAGATTTTTGGTTTTCCAGTCTTTGTTTTCGAAGTTTTTCATTTGAACTTGCTTGAAAAGGATTTGCAATGGTTTTCCATCCACCCATTGCAGGGGAACGATGAAACCGAATTTGATTCTTTTTGGTTTGCCAGATGAGATTCTCGCGAGGTCAACTTGTTTGAAATTCATTTTTCTTATAAATTTTATTTTTCAAAGAAAATGAGAAACTTGAATGAAAATTTTCTGCGAATTGAAGATGTTGAATCTGTTTCGCCAATCTCCCAAGAGATTCCATGGGATGAACGCCAAATTGAATTGGCAAATCTCTTGGGAGAAGATTTTGAAGATTGTGAATTAGAAATGCGTAGTCAAACACTTCATAACATTGATGCTGTTCCTGTTGTGACTTTGGTGGAACGATGGCGAGAGTTGGAAGAGTTGACCATGGGTGATCCACAAAGAATGGTGTTGATACGATCTTGGGCAGCACAATGGCCGCGAGAATTGACTGATCTGGATAACTTCTTGTTCCCAAATGGGTTGGAGACTGTCATATGTGGAAGAGGTTGATTTCGTTTCCAATGGAAATGAAACACTTCATGGTTGTTCAATAGGTAAATAATAAATTCCCTTCGTTCTTTTTCTATCATCCAACTCAGCCACTTTCTGCGCCCTTCTCCCGCTGTATTTTCAGCCATCATCTTCAACCTCTTCATTCGATCAATACATTTCTCTAAATCCTCCGATAACCAATTCACTTGATGCGATAAATCATGCTGATCAAGGAAATGCTTTTTCTTTCTGAGGAGTTGATTTGCGAAAAGCGTTCGCGTGATTCCAAACTTTGCTTCAATCTGTTCAATGGAGAAAAAATCTTCACCATCAATCTGGGCAAATGGAGTTGATTCTTCTTTTTGAATGATAAATCTTTGCCCATCGGATCTTCTTCTATAGTTTGGATTTTCTCTTTTGAGGACATCGAGAATGTGAGAAGATGGAATGCCTGTTTGTTCATTCGCATCTTTGAAAGTAATGAAAAATTGTTTTTCTTTGCCAACCTCCTGAATTGAAAACTTCATTTTCTTTGAAAAATAAAATTTGAAAGAAAATGAATAGTTTGAGTTTGAAACAAATGAGATCAGTTGCTTTGAAATTTGGTTTGGAAGGATGGGAACATATTCGGAAAAAAAGTGAAATGTTGGAATTTTTAGATTGGGAATCAAGGCGAGTGAAGCGAGCAGAGCGAGCAAGCGAAGCGCTGCGAAGCGAGAGGCGAATGAGAAATTTACCTCCAAAACATATCCATCTCCTGGAAAAACGTTGGAGAGAAAGAGGATTGGAGAAAGTCTTGCGTCTTGCGAGAAATGTGGATAGAAAGAAAGAAATTCGTCAAAATCTCGCTGTTTTGAGAGGA
>JAJGOT010000926.1:0-148149 GCA_022457155.1 Cladopsammia gracilis | reverse complement strand
AAATCTTTTTTCCCAATTTTTTCCTCCAGACTATTCGGGCTTGATCTCGTTCACCTGAAAACCTCTCTGCAGATGATGGAAATGATTTTGATCAAGCAAACGGTTTCACCATTGTATTTCAATTCTTTTTTCTTCCAGTCCAATTCGAATCTTCATCCGCGAATAATTTTTCGCAATCATTCGACAAAGTTCATCAAAATCTGGAACAGCGATCTGAATTTTTCAAACCATTCCTCATCCATTGGGAGTGAAGAAAATCGATTTCGCGAGAAAGTTGTGAATCTTCCGCTTTTGATTCGCCGAGGAAGAATTTTTCTTGTCCGACTCCGGTGATGGTTGAGTTTTCTTTTTCAATGCATTTGTGATTGCGCAATTTGAGATTCCGTATTCTTTGCCGCTGAATTGATGGAAGTGAAATTTTTGGTTTTTTTCCCATCGGAGATTGAAAAATGCGTTGCTGATTTCGACATTTTTTCTCTGGTGAAAAAAAGGAAATAAAAAATTAAAATCCCATTTTATCTGGATAAAGCTCAATTTTAACCAATCATTTCGTCAATTTAGTCAACTGTGTTTTAGATGAAATGGAGCAGAAATTTTCATGAATTTGAATTTTCCGCTGATTTTCAGCGAAAGATTTTCATCCCCGGAGAGATTTTCATCTCAAAATCCGTTTTCAGGGAGATTTTTCATCCCAAATCCATTTTTGTGGGCGTTTTTTTCGTTCTGAAATCTATTTTTGGAGAGATTTTTCATTCCCCCGGACATTATTTCATTCAAAAAATTTGGAAAAAAATTTTTCCTCAAATAATTTGGGGAAATAATGTCCGGAGGAATTTCATTCCAAAAATCAGTTTCCGGAGAAATGCCAAATTCAACAAAATTCATTTTCCCTGAGTCAATTCAGGAAAAACATTTTCCAGAGGGGATTTTGAAAATCATTTTCCTTTTCCGGAGGGGATTTTGAAATTTCCCCTGAGTGGGTTTTGAAAAATTCCCCTTGAGTGGGTTTTCAAAATCATTTTCCGGAGGGGATTTTGAAAATCATTTTCCGGAGGGGATTTTGAAAATCATTTTCCTTTTCCGGAGGGGATTTTGAAAATTCAACAGTTTTTATGCTGAGAAAAAGGGGAAATAAAAAAATAAAATCCCATTTTATCTGGATAAAGCTCAATTTTATCCAATCATTTCTCCAATTTAGTCAACTGTGATTTAGATGAAATGGAGCAGAAATTTTCTTGAATTGTCAATTCAAGCTGATTTTCAGCGAAAGATTTTCAAACCCCGGAGAGATTTTCAATCCCCGGAGGATTTTCATCCCAAAATCCGTTTTTGGGGGTGATTTTTCATCACAAAATCCGTTTGGGGAGATTTTTCATCCCCCGGACATCCCTTCATTTATAAAATTTGGAAAAAAATTTGGAAAAAAAATTTTCCCCCAAATAATAATGGAGGAATTCTCCGGAGGAAATTTCATTTCAAAATCAGTTTCCGGAACAATGCTGAATTCAGCAAAATTTGAAAATCATTCCCCTGAGTGGGGTTTTCAAAATTCATCCGGCGAATTCAGGGGGAAAATGACAAATTCAGGGGACAAAATGACAAATTCAGGGGGGAAAATGACAAATTCAGGGGACAAAATAAAACTTTCCTGAATTTTTGAGTTCATTTTCGCAGGAAAATGAACTGAAAAAAGTTGACTTCCCCCATCACGTGGGTGGGGAAGCTGAAAACTATTTTCTGGAAGAATGTTTTGATTTTATTTTGATTGAAATTTTATAAAATCGTTTGGAGAAATATTTCCCAGAGAAAACCTGGGAATGGATAAAATGCAACGAATTTACTGGAGAAAAAGAACATAAAAAACACTCCCAACAATGTTTTTTTTGTCAAACATGTTCAACGATGGGGGTCAGAAATAGCGCGCCTTTTTTTCTCCGGAAAATAGAATTTCGCCAAACCCACAGACAGTTGTGGGTTTTTTTGCCATTTTCTCCTGAGTTCAGCAGAAAAGCAGGGCACAGAGGGCAGTTTTTTCCCCACAAGGGCCCAAAATAGACCCCGGATTGCAAGGAATTCTCCCCGGATTCATTTTTCCATTTGAGAATCGTTGATTTCCCCAGTGTTTTTTTTCCCCGGGAATCTATTCCAGAAAAATGGATTTTTCTGGAACAGATATCTGTTTCAGAAAAATGGATTTTTTCCAGAGCAAAAAAATACAGAGCAAAAATGGATTTTTTCCAGAGCAAAAAAATACAGAGCAAAAATGGATTTTTTCCAGAGCAAAAAAATACAGAGCAAAAATCTATTTTTTCCAGAGCAAAAAAATACAGAGCAAAAATGGATTTTTCTGGAACAGATATCTATTCCAGAAAAATGGATTTTTTCCAGAGCAAAAAAATACAGAGCAAAAATGGATTTTTCTGGAACAGATATCTGTTTCAGAAAAATGGATTTTTTCCAGAGTAAAAAAAATACAGAAAAAAAATAGTTTTTCTGGAACAGATATCTATTCCAGAAAAATGGATTTTTTCCAAAGCAAAAATGGATTTTTCTGGAACAGATATCTATTCCAGAAAAATGGATTTTTTCCAGAGCAAAAAAATCCAAAGCAAAAATGGATTTTTTTGGAACAGATATCTGTTTCAGAAAAATGGATTTTTCTGGAACAGATATCTGTTTCAGAAAAATGGATTTTTTTCCAGAGTAAAAAAAATACAGAAAAAAAATAGTTTTTCTGGAACAGATATCTATTCCAGAAAAATGGATTTTTTCCAGAGTAAAAAAAAATACAGAAAAAAATAGTTTTTCTGGAACAGATATCTGTTTCAGAAAAATGGATTTTTCTGGAACAGATATCTATTCCAGAAAAATGGATTTTTTCCAGAGCAAAAAAATACAGAAAAAAATAGTTTTTTCTGGAACAGATATCTGTTTCAGAAAAATGGATTTTTCTGGAACAGATATCTGTTTCAGAAAAATCTATTTTTTCCAAAGCAAAAAAAATCCAAAGCAAAAATGGATTTTTCTGGAACAGATATCTATTCCAGAAAAATGGATTTTTTCCAGAGCAAAAAAAATCCAAAGCAAAAATGGATTTTTCTGGAACAGATATCTATTCCAGAAAAATGGATTTTTTTCCAGAGTAAAAAATCACAAAATTTTTCAGAATCAAATTCTGAAAAATTTGAAGTTTCCTCAAACTTCATCGTCCTCATTCTTGTCCTCAAACTCATCGAATTCCGAGGCAGCCTGCACTATTTCCTCCACCAAAACTTCGTCCACAATGCATGTGATTGCTTTCACATTTCCGCAGAAAAGATGTTTGATCGAAAAAACGACTTGCCCGCGGAGAGGACAGCCAATGAGTTCTTTTTGCTTCAAGATGGGTTTCTTTTTCCCATCCGCGCACAGCTCCCAAAATCTGCAGGAGAAATCCGTTGTGGGAAATTTGGAGGGATAGATTTTTGCGTAAATCTTTTCGTGCTCGGATTTGTCAGTTTTCACGAGAATGAAATCTCCCTCCTGAAATCGAGCAAAAGACGGGGAAATCTCTTTGATTGCCTGCTTCTTTTTCATCGCAGCAGAGTTGAAATGTTTTTCCAGATTGTTGAAGAAACTAATGAACTCGCTCGGAATAGTGATGCCCATAGAAAACGATTCACCCTCATGAAGGAAAATCTTGAATTTGGTTTGGAGTTTCACTTTGAACCGTGAGTCCATGTGGAGGCAGGGGAGAAGGCAGAAATTAATTTTTCCAGAAGATTTCTTACAGGGGTCTCCGAGAGAGCAGTCGGGGATAGATATTTTCTCGGGATTCATTTTTTGGGAGGAGATAAAAAAATGAATTAAATCGCGAAAATCCATTTTTCCATGAACTTGCGATCCTCTTCCAGTCGGACTGGGAGAAAACCAGTGGCCATATCAACCGCTTTTTGGAAGTTTCTTTCTGCGTCACACGCTTTTTCCCAGTCCGTTTCCTCTTTGATTTTTTCAGCCTCTTTCGGAGGGGTGGATTTGTTTTCACTTGACATTTTTTCTCCAATGAAGAAAAAATTCAAAACGCATTTTGCAAATCCTCATTGCCGTCGTTCATCTCAGCCTTCATCAGGCGATGACGTTTATAAAGCCCTTTTTTGGGGTGCGCGTGCATCGCCGTTTCCAATGCAGCTTTCTTTTTCATGAGATAGATGAATTCTTGCAATCTGGGAGAAACCCAAGTGACTTCGTGCGATTTTTCCCCTGAATCCAGAAAATGAGTTTTTTTCTTGCAGAGTTGATTGAAAAAAACTGTGCGTGATAACCCAAATCGTTCCCGAATTTCCTCTGCGGTGAAAAAATCTTCTCCATCAATCTGGATGAATGGTGAGTCTTCTTCCTCCTGAATCCAGGAAACTTTTTGATCGGTTCTTCTGGTATATTTGCTTTTGCCTGAGTTGAGAACTCGCAAAATCGTTTTGGAGGGAAGCCCCGTTTTTTCGCTGGCTTCTTTGAATGTGAAAAAAATTTGTTTTTCTTGTCCTTCCCCTCCGGGGTTCGCTTCGCTCACTTCCTGAATTGAAAACTTCATTTTAAATGGGGAAAAAAGGTTTTTTTCTCCATTAAAAATGTCTTTAGCTGCATGGCAATCCTTTGCGCGATCGACAAATTTGCGAGGTTGGTCGCGATTGAAAAAAGATGAACTGGTGAAGTTTTTAGCTGAAAATCTTTGGCAAGGAGGGGGAAAAAAACAGCCAAAAACTCGAAAAAGACGAGCCAACCTAGATGACGAAAATCCAGAAATTGATGTGCCTTTTTTGATTCCGGAAAGAAGAATTGTTCCCCCCAGAGTCATTCCCAGAGCGATTGAAGAAAATGTAGATACGGTTATCGATTGGACAAATTGGTTGGAAAGTGTGGATGACGCGGATGTTCGGAGAAGAGCCAATCCCGCAGTGGAAAGATTGAAAGAACAAGTCAGAAGATTGTGGGAACAGAGACTTGCCGTGGAAGAAGGGCAATCCGCTTTGCGAGGATTCGCGAGACAATTTTTTATTCAAGGAGATGATTCCATTTCTCCCCAAGAGTTTTTCCGGAGAGCAAGATGGTTGGTTCTCAGGCTCCTGCGAGAAAATCCACAAACAAGAGTGAGATGCGTTTTGAATGTGGAAATGTCCCAAACCGATTTGGTTTCTGGGGAGGAAGTGATTGAAAATCCATTTTTCCATTCCCGGCAGAAAATAAATTTGGGAAACAACCCAGAGATTTTGGATGAAATGGAAAGAGAAATGATTGAAAATTTGGAAAATTTCAATCGCAGAGGATCAAATTGGGTTTTTGAAAGAGTTTTGCGTTTGGAAATTCATTTTGTGCGCTGGAACCCCCTGCGAGGATCTGGATGGATTGAACTGCCTGCTGATTTGGCAAACAAAAAAGCCGTGATCAACATGCAAAATGAAGATGAAATGTGTTTCAAATGGTGCTTGGGCAGAGCCGCAAATATGGTCAAGGTTCATCCGGAAAGAATCACACCGGATTTGCGAGAACAAACGGAAGAAATGAATTGGGACGGTTGTGAATTTCCCATGGCCGTGGAAAAAATCAAGTTTTTTGAGGCCAAAAATCCTGACATTTCAGTGAATGTTTTTGGCTGGAATGGATTTGTTTTTCCCCTGAGAATCACCAAGGAAGAAAAGAAACTTCATGCGGATTTGATTCTGCTGACAGAAGAATTCAAAACGCACTTCTGTCTGGTGAAAAATTTCTCCCGCCTTGCATCTTCTCAAGTTTCGCGAAATGGGCAGGAAAGATTTTTCTGCAAAAGATGCCTCAATTCATTTCCCAGAGTAGAAAGTCTGGAGAAACACAAAACCATTTGCGGAGACTTTGAGGCCGCGAGAATTGAACTTCCAGGAGGAACTTGTTCCTTCAAAAACTTTGAAAAAATGATGCATCTTCCTGTTGTTGGATATGCAGATTTTGAGTCAATTTTGAAACCGCTGGGAGGAACTCAAAAAACGCATGAACATATTCCCTGCGGATTTGCGTTTCATCTCGTTTCCCCGTTTTTGCAAATGGAACCTGTGTTGAAGAGAGCAAAAGATGAAAGTGAAAAACTTCCCAGAGAGTTCATTCGGGAATTGATTTCCAGGGTGAGAGAAGCTCACTTGAATTTACCGAAAAAGGAAATGATTCCCCTGACCAACCAAGAATGGAAATCATTTCGAGAAGCGGAGGTGTGTTGGTTGTGCCGAGAAGAATTTGGAGAAAAAAGTCTGTCCAAGGTGAGGGATCACTGTCACTTCTCAGGAAAATTCAGGGGAGCAGCGCATCAATCTTGCAATCTGAAGTTTCAAAGGCCAAAATTTACCCCTGTGTTTTTTCACAATCTGCAAAATTATGATGCCCATCTTTTTGTGCGAGCTTTGGGGACAATGGATGAAGTTTTGAGCGTGACATGTATTCCCAACAATGAGGAGAAATATATTTCCTTTTCCCTGAAATTTGAGTTGAAAAAAGAATGGAATGAGGAGAAAGGGAAAGAATTTTCAGTGAAACATGAAATTCGATTTTTGGATTCCTTCAAATTCACGCTGGCAGGATTGGATTCGCTGGCAAAAAATCTCCCCAAAGAAGAATTGAAAGAAATCACCAGATTTTTTGGTGAGAAAAGCGATTTGATGCGGCGAAAAGGAGTCTTCCCCTATGAATTCATGACAGGATTTGACAAATTTGAGCAAAAATTACCGAAAAAAACCGCGTTTTTCTCCAGATTAAATCAGGAAAAAGTCTCAGATGAAGATTTTGCCCATGCCAAAAAAGTTTGGGAAGAATTTGAATTGGAAAATATGGGCGAATTTCACGATCTTTATTTGAAAACGGATGTGCTACTGCTTGCAGATGTCATGGAAAGTTTCAGAAAACTTTGCGAAGAAAATTATGAACTGGATCCCGCGCACTATTTCACCACCCCTGGGTTAGCTTGGGATGCAATGCTGAAAGTGACAGGAGTGAAGTTGGAACTTTTGTATGATGTGGAACAGTTGTTGATGTTTGAAAAAGGAGTCAGGGGAGGAAACGCAAATGCATTCAAACGATTTGCAAAAGCAAACAATCCTTATATGAAGAATTTCGATCCAAAAGAGCCATCTCGTTTCCTGGTTTATTTGGACGCCAACAATCTTTATGGATGGGCCATGTCGCAGCCTCTTCCAGTTGGGAAATTCCAGTGGATGGATGAGGAAGATTTGGAAAACTGGGAAAAGTTTGTGAAAACAGAAGGTCAAGGTTGCATTCTTGAAGTTGATCTCGTTTATCCCCCAGAATTGCATGATGATCACAATGATTTTCCCCTGGCTCCGGAAAAACTGTCGCTGGGTGGGATTGAAAAACTCACGCAAAATCTGGAGGACAAAGAAGGCATGGTTTTACATGGGCGCAATTTGGCGTTTTATCTTTCCCAGGGAATGAAGTTGAAAAAGATCAGGAGAGGAATCAAATTTGAAGAAGCAGCATTTATGAAATGTTATATTGATAAAAACACTGCCCTGAGATCCAAGGGAAAAACAAAATTTGAAAAAGATTTCTTTAAGTTAATGAACAACTCAGTCTTTGGGAAAACCATGGAAAACCTGAGAAATCGAGTCACGATTGAACTGGTGAAAGATGCGGAAAGAGCAGAAAAGCTGGTGACCAAATGCAACTTCGCCGATGTGAAAATTTTCGATGAATTTCTGATTGCAGTCAAGATGAGGAAAACTCGAGTGGTTATGACAAAACCCATCTTTGTTGGGATGACAATCTTGGATTTGTCCAAACTTTTGATGTATGAATTTCACTATGAATATGTGAAGAAAAAGTGGGAAAATGTTTCTCTCCTGTATACCGACACAGATTCTTTGGTGCTGGAGATTGAAACGGAAGATTTCTTTGCGGACATTGCGGGGGATGTGGCAGAATGGTTTGACACCAATGATTTTTCTCCAGAGCATCCGGCAGTGTTGAATGGAATGCCAATCGTGCCGGGGAACAAGAAAAAGATTGGGTTGATGAAAGATGAATGTGGAGGTGCCATTTTGACAGAATTTGTCGCCCTGAGGCCGAAACTGTATTCTCTCCTGATTGAGGAGAACGCAGAAACCAGGGGGAACAAAAGGCAAAAGGAGTGAAAAAATGCATGATCAGGAAAAGTTTGAGACATGAAAATTTTGTGAAATGTTTGAGGACAAAACAAAAGCAACTCAGGAGGCAAACTATTTTTCGCAGCAGAGGGCATCATTTGTTTACGGAAAATATGACCAAAATTGCGTTGAGTGCAGAAGATGACAAAAGAGTGATTTTGGGCAATGGAATTGATACGCTGGCGTTGGGGCATTGGAGACTGTGGGAAATATTCTCCCTGAATGAACGTGAAATTTTGGAAAAGGATTGATTTTTGTGCGGAAATACAGCGGAGAAATCTTGAAAATGGACAATTTCAAGATTTGATTTTGTGTGGAAATTCAGCGGAGAAATCTTGAAATTGGCAAATTTCAAGATTTTTTCTTGTGGTCATTTTAGCTCAGTAGGTGGTAAAAGCAACTTCTGAGACACCCTCAGATTCCCCCTGAATTTCACACAAATATTCCCTGTAGATTTCAACAATTCACAAATTATTTTTCATCAGCCCAAATCAACAGAATCCACACAATTCTGATGAGTTTGAGCAGATTTGACAAATTTGTGAGTTGTGTGAAAACAGGTGGAAATTGTTGGATTTTTTGAGATTTGTTGAGTTTGAAATGTTTGTGTGAAATTCAGGGGGAACCTGAGGGTGTCTCAGAAGTTGCTTTTACCACCTACTATCGTACCAACTCATATCTTTGCAGATATTCACTTGTTCTAAACGACATTATATTATTATGTTAGATAATTTTACAATTATATACCATAATTTTGTAATATATAGATGTTTCCAATCATTTTATTGATTCTATACTACTCTTACTCTACGCCTTCTTTTAACACCAGATCCAGATATCAATCTATTGAGTATCATATCAGTACTTTCATCTTGCTGTTGCTGTTTAATGGGTGAGGATGAAACATTTGCTGTTTGTTTTGTAGCTCCTTTTCTCAAATTAGCTAATCTTTTCATGATCAAATCACCAGATTTTTCAACTGCTTTTTTGCCCAGTTTTTCTCCAGCGTGAGAAATTCCCGATTCTAGTGCCTTCTTTGCTATTGGCTTAGCAAATTTCTTAAAAACAGCTGATGCCACACTCTTTAATGGTTTGAAAATATTATCAACGATAAGCCCAGACCCTTTGTGTTGATATACAAATTTACCAAGTTTTGGATGGTAAAATCTTTTGAATTCATATGGTTTCATTTATACTATTATGTTATATTATTCTAAACTTTTCAGAATTAGTGAGAAAGATGTATCTGCTCCATTCAGGTTAACTAATCTTCTTTTTCCATCGGTGATATAAATCCTTATACTAGAAATCGTATTCTTATTCACAGGATTGTAGGTGACTCTCCGGGGTTCTAAGGTGAATGAATAACTAGGTTGGAGAACACTGGTTGAAAATGAATAAATGATGTCGGTATCTTGACCATCCACCAGGCTAGCATTAATCAGATCACAATGAACATTAAGGACATCTGTATCTTGAGATAGATTTGGAACCCTTGGTCCAATGTTTGTCCCACCTGTTAATACTTTCTTATCGAACCCGATTAGGTCATTAAAATTACTTGCTGTCAAATCAAGCCGATAACTCTGAGCTAATGTAACCGTGACCCTAAATGTTGTATTATCGAATTCAAGACTGATAGGATACGTATCACCAGTTTTTGTTATATCTTTAATATATGTATTGAAGTCTGTATAATTCCATACTCCGGCTGGAAAGGTGATGTTGTTAAATGTTGAACCACTATCAGAGCTATATTTGATTAATTGATTGTTGTATCCAGCATTAACATTAAACCATGTAAAACTCATATTGATAATTCTGTTAGGACCAATAACATATTGCATATTACTATTCAAAATTATAGGTCTAGTAAATTTTGTTGTAAAATCCTCAGGTTTATTATTCCCTTGATTTTTTACACTATAAGATGATAATACTATCTCTCGTGCCATTTATATAATAAAGTTATATTAATTATATTTTGAAATATTGACTAAACTATTTATTATATTGCGGTCTATTGATTGTCGACATTTTCAATAATGTGTCCAATATAGTTACTCCCATATTTCGCATCTCAATGCTGGTATTCCCTGCCAATCTTTCACCAATAATCAATTCCAATTTTTTAACAAGCTGCTTTACATCATTATAAAATACAATATTTCCACCCGTCTGTTTTCTTCCTCGGCCTTTGATCCCGGAACCTTTTTTTGTTTGCAATTTTTTCTCATAGTGGTTTATGTATTCATTTAAAGTAACTCTTGCGTTGTCTATTCTTTTGTTTCGCATTTGCCTCTCTGCATCTGATATCTCCTCCTTATTGTATTGTTTTGTAACATTTGCTTTATAGCCACTTAATTGGCTCCTTTTTGATTTGGCCTCCTTTATAATCTTATTAAGATAGTTCTGAGTCTTTTGGGGTGTCATTGTTGATTGATTCAATATCTTATCCGCATTTTCATAATTCACAATACCAACATCATCCAAAATCTCATTACTCGCATCTTCATCATTTAATGCATAATCGATCTCTTCGTCGTCATCATATTCTGGTGGTAAATCCTCAGGTTCCGGAGGCAGGTACTGAGGATCAACATAAATCTGCTTCTTTCCTTCTAAAATATCTTTTAAAGATTCTTCATATGTTGGAGGTTTTGGAACAATCTGTGTATTGTGTTGTGGCGGCATATAATCACCAAAATCAATCAGACCTTCTACATCCATGTCTTCATATGGATCAACTTCAGGCATATAGTCAATACCAGGCTCACCTTTCTTAGGTGGTCGCTTTTTTCTCTGAGGCATCCTTAAATCTAAATTACTGTCAATAACATCATCTAATTTACTAGTCACTGGTTTAAATACCTTCGCCAATGACTGTTGGCTTGTCTGCTGACTAATATCATGTTTCGTAATTCTATCATGAACATAATTAATCTTATTCCCTAAATCAGATTTACTCTTTGCGAGTTCTTTCCACTTAAGTAAACTCATTTATTGTTATATTATTACATTACATAAAAATGAAAATCATATATAAAAAATAACGTTTAACACAGTGTTATACACTGTGTTATACACCGTGTTATACACCGTGTTATACACCATGTTATATTGAAATAATATACCCATATAATATAAATGAAAATACCAAATTATGACGTTGAAGACGATCTTGTCTCAAACTTTGAACAGTTATATGAATTCATGCCAAATCAATGTTTTCGGATGCTGGTTTGCGGACCTAGTGGTTCTGGTAAAACAAACACACTAATGCATATGATATGCAATCTACTGTACTTTGATAAAATATACCTATATGCTAAAAACTTAGAGCAGTCCAAGTACAAGAATCTTATGGATATATTCCAGCCAATAACTGATGAAGCTGGTTATGATGTTATTGAAGCAAGTAATGATCAAATTATTCCCGTAAATCATCTTGATAGTGAAAGTCAGAAAATAGTAATATTCGACGATTTCGTATGTGAAAAAAAACAAAAACCATTAATTGACTATTTTATACGAGGGAGACACAAAAATTGCAGTGTGATTTATCTAAGTCAAAGCTACTATAAAACACCAAAAGACATAAGATTGAACTGTTCACATTTCTCTATTTACGAATTCCCAAGTGCTAATGAGAGGAGTCTAATTTGTCGTGAAAACACTATTCCAAAAGAATTATATGAGAAAGCAACTAAAGAACCATTTTGCTTCTTGTATATTGATAAACAACGGAAATTGATAACTAAGAATTTTGATGAACAAATATAATATAACTCAATTATATATGAGTTACTCAAATGGAATTTTACCATCGTCAACATCAACATCAATGGCTACACCACAACGGGGATTGCCTGGCGTAGGGTTCAAATTGACAGATGATGGTAATTATGATATGCAAAACAAGAAATTAGTTAATGTCAAGGATCCTACAAATTTTAAAGAAGTTGTCAACAAAGAGTATGGAGACACACATTATTTAAAGTTAGATGGAACAACTCATTTGACTGCCGATTTTGATCTGCGAGGGAATAAATTAATTCTACCTGGAGAAATTGATATGGATCGAAAACTGATCACAAATATGGATAACGGATGAAAACAATGATCTTTCTGCGGTGAATATGATAACTTTGAAAAAATATCATCCTGATGCCCCAGCTCACACTCATGAAGTGACTAAAGATATTGATTTGAAGGAGATGTACAATATTGTCCAATCAAAACAACAAACATGGCATGATTTGGGAGCACATTATAACAATGTAGTTTCTTATAATGACGTCAAGAATATCTTTCTCAGCCGCAAAGAGGCGTTTCCAATGGAGACGGCTTTGGATATGGGAAATCACACCATTTTTAACGTGAAAGACCCAACTGTCGATGACCAAGGCGCAAATAAAAGATATGTGGATGCCCAATCCGCGAAAAAGCTTTCGTTGGAAGGTGGAACAATGACCGGAAACCTGGATATGAACTCGCAACAAATCAACAATATTGCAACGCCAACTCTCAAGCATCAACCCACGTCAAATCTTATGTGGATATCCAGATAGGAGGTGTGGTAGTCCACACGATAGAATTAGAAGAGAAGCTTAAAGAATACGTAAATGAATCGCATATCACGTCAACCTCCCATCCGAAAGATGAATTCCGGTATCTGATGGAAGACATTGATGAATCCAGCTCTGAACATAATATGACAGTGACTGGAATAACTGATTTTTCAAGTTCTCCACATCATTTCAATAAGAAGGCGTACGATTTGAAAATAACAAAAGATCCTTTTAATGAATACTCTGGGAGACTTGGGTTCAATATGTACAAATTACCAGAAGGAGAATACACTATTTGCATTGAATTCTTCCCAGCGTCAATGGATGGTGTTAATGTCGTGAGCACAAGTCTAAATATCAATCAACAATCAACAAAGAAGTTTTCGACTTATACAAGATCCATCATCCACATGCATAAATGGCAGATTTCTCCACCTGAGTATATTTTCCTGGATTTGAACTGGAATGGAACTGCCGAGTCAGCTGCAGAAGGAGATGCAAATCTGATCATATATGGTGTCAAAGGTTCTCAACCTGATGTTGAAAGCAGTGTCTTCGATGCACCTTTCATTTTTGAAAATCAAAAGATGGTCATGGAGGCTGATTTGGATATGAATGGTCATAGAATATTAAATCCTTCATTAACATCAAAAACATTCATTACGGCTTACTTCGAAAAATCACGGCATCCAAGTCGCTTATTTTTGAATTTTGCAAATCCATTCCAAATTATACCTTATGATTGTATTTTAAAAGGAATCAATTGTTACTTTGGCTCATTAACTAATTCTGATTTTCTTATTACTTTAAAAGTCAGAGTCAGTGGAACCAATATACAAAATCAAAGCTTTGACTCAACTGAAAATGAAAGGCGACAGGAATTTAACATAAATATGAACCTATCAAAACATGATATAATATGGATTGAAATTTACAAAAAAAATACAACTGAACAGATCACGCATGATGACGTTGTATTTGCTATTGAATTCAATTAAGCCGTAGCGTTTGAAATTTAATTTCCCCAACTAAAATGGCCTTTGAAATCAAAATAAATTCTGAAAAACTGAAAGAAATTATACAAACAATGAAGAGATTGAAACTTTGTTCCTGCTTTAAAAATGCAAAATCACCCACTTAATTACAAACCGCCGTGGCGGTTTGATTTCAATCATATTGATCTGAATGGTAGAAACCTAATTGGTTTACCCAAACAGATTCAAAAATTCATTCAGAGTTTTAATATATAATTATCTAATATATTGATATATATATATATATATAAATGGCAATTCTCACACAGTCAATTAATTTTTGTAATAAATTTTTCACAACCCAAAAAAGCCTACATCCTAATACTAAATATGAAATATTAAAATCGGCTTTAATATATCAATTTTTGTATGTAAACTATTTGAATGAGTCAATATCAATGAACCAAATATTAGAAAAACACCCTAATATTGGCTTAATAGGACCGGGTTCTTGTACTATAAACACCAAATACCAATTTTTAATTAAACATGCTATTTTTCATGATGCATTTGGAAGATTTTACAATGACTATGGAAAGGGACCTGGATACACATATTGTTACCATTCATTGCCTAAGAAAATAAAAAGATCTCCAATAATGGGCCAAATAAGTGGTGTATTATATTGTCTTCTTTCAAATCCTAAAATATAATTATCCAAATATATAATATAATGACTAAAACAGATAAAACAGAAATATTCGATTTCAATCATATTGATACAAACATAAGCCCAGAAAAATTATCTGAAATCAAAGCATTGTATAAATTTTATCATAAACGCTTTCGGTGTTATAAGAAGGCTTTCAAATATTTCAAGAGCTTGAATTTAATTATTAATGTAACTTCAACAGGCTTAGTAGTTATTGGTACAGTAGCTGGTAGTATCACATTAAATCCTGCTATACTAGCTTCTATTTCTGGAGCTGGTTTAGTTCTAAAAACAGTAAGTGACATTAATAATTATTCGAAGAAAATAGAAATGTCTAAATTTGCATACACAACATATGAAAAAGTATTAGTTGATTTACGGTCTTGTTTAAGAGGAAATCAATTTAACCACACTGTTTTCATCAATGAAATGAGACAGTTAGATGAAATAATCATCGATCTTTGTCCTCTTGCTGATAAATTTGATAAACAGTATGATAAAAAATTCATTTCCGAGTAAACTTTACTAACAAACTTTACTTTTTACGATAAACTTTACTAACAAACTTTGTTCAATAACTCATTCATAGGGAAAACCCCTTTTGCATGACGTATGACTTCCTGTTTTTCTGAGAATCACGCAACAGGTCACCTTTTAATAATTTTGTTTATATCATTCTTTATCAATTCATAAACATGTTTCCACCAAGTCTCATAGAATTTTAATGTCTTCATTGACTTCGTTACTTTAATACTCTTGTATGGAAGCTCAAGCATCCTAAATAATTGCTTGATAATAAATTTAATACTAATCATCCGTTTACGGTTATTGTTAACCTGCGATAATACTTTATTAACCAAAGCGAATATTCTCAGGATTTTCTGTCTATTATCATTACTAATTTGCACATGATTCTGTTGTGCTATATGATTGACCACATTCAAAATATGATATTTTCTTATATACACACTCTTTCTCGTCATTTTATATTTGTTATCATGGAAATCGATATATGGAGCTTGTAAATCATATCCATTAACAACACCACAATTTTTACAAACATTCATTCCATTGTCATTAAACATATCTTTTTTATCACAACATGATTCAACAACTTCCGTATTTCTAACAACATCTGCTAATCGTTGGTCACAAAAGGGACAGGTTAACTCTCCTGTATTCTTAAATTCGTCATGAATTCCCAAATTACAATTCATTCTATACTTGTCTATTATATGAGATTATATTTTTTAAACAAAACCGCAGTTGTGACCATATTATCAAAAAAAACAAAAATAGCGAACATATAAAAATCGGCTAACGCGTTAGCGATATTTCAATAGAACAAAAAATAGACAGCAGGGAAAGTCCCATAAAAACTGACTTACGCGTAAGCCGAAAAATATAAAGCATTTCATCGGGAACCCCTATGACATCATCAACTTCCTTTTTACCAGTTGATAAAAAAACTGACTTACGCGTAAGCCGAAAAATATAAAGCATTTCATCGGGAACCCCTATGACATCATCAACTTCCTTTTTACCAGTTGATAAAAAAAACTGACTTACGCGTAAGCCGAAAAATATAAAGCATTTCATCGGGAACCCCTATGACATCACCAACTTCCTATTTCCCACGCATGGGAAACGAATTTTAAGATAAGAAAACAATAGCATTGGATGACTTCATTTCATAGGGAAAACCCCTGTTTTTCCGAGAATCATGTCACGCAAAGGAAATCACGCAATGGAATAAACGCACTTTGTTTTTATTAACATATAGTTTAATTATTTTATGGAAACATATAGTTTAATTATTTTATGGAAACATATAGTTTAATTATTTTATGGAAACATATAGTTTTCCAAAAACTGGTTTACATTAAATGGAAACAAAAAAAAACTGGTTGCCATCATATGGAAAGTAGTATAGAGTTGGTTTGGTATCAGATCAAAAAAATATTTTTTTGATCTGGTGCCCCCAACTCTAAAACTACTCGCACCGTGTGCAATTTTTGGGTAATTTTCGATTTTAATCGCTTTTGTAAAAAATCTGAGGAACCGCTCGATGGATTTTTTTAAAACGTTCACCACGCATGCTTACCGATGTGAAAAATATTGTCTCAAAGTTTTAATGACATTGATTCAATGGAAAAGATTGGATTCACTATAAGTTACATTAAATCGGCTTATAAACATCTATAATGCAAAAATAACTTTCAACTGGTTCAATTTTGTTTATTTTCACGGCTTATCTGAAATAGCGTGACGAATTGCGTGACATATTTAAAACCTTTACAAATCGGAAGCAAAACATCGTTAAAACCTGAAACTTTTTGTGAAGGATTGTATTGTAACACTGCTATCTACATGCCATGTTAGAAACAGCTTTGTAGGATGTAAAGTTTAGATTTTTGAATTTTTATGACGTCATGTGCAAGCCAAGAATCTGCCATATACCAATTTTAAGATGTCTATTATGTACAATGTGTAGGATTTCAAAGCGAAATCTTAACCGCGCAAAATTTTACTTTTACTGATTTCGAAGTTTCTTGTTTATCGTCGTCATGGTAATATCGATTTTACCAGAAAATATATCTTGCCAAACTTCAATTCAAAACCAGTTAGTGGTGAAAATTTCATGTTGATCTGACTTGGAAAAGACCGTTTAAAAGCCGCCGGATTGAAAGATGTAGGTATGGTCTCCAGAAAACTGTATCGAAACACCTTAACTATATTGTACTTGTTTCTGTGAAATGAAAGTTATTTACAGAAGTCTACATGTCTGCGTAGTTTCATGTCATCCTTTTCTGATGCAGGCGTCGTTAAGGTTTGAACTCTTCGTTTTTATGATTTCATCGTATTTGATTCAGACACAGCTCATTATGTTACACTTATTTTAGCTAAACGCCGCAAGAAATATCTTTGAGACGGATAGAAATATTGATTGAAATCTTTACGCCTGCTCATTTTGATCTTCGCTGCAGAGTAGTTAATATTGTCTCTTGCAGCAGCTTGTTTACTTCAAAATACATGGTTTTCCTCCACGCTCCCACAACACTTAAGCTTGCGCATATTACACGTAGGCTTTTACAAATCCACATATAAGGGAAGTAAATTCTAATTGGTTCTGATGGTTCTTAAAATCCCCAGTTGTGGTCACGAGTTGTACGCTTTTTTTCTGACGTGCTTCTGTTCTAAGAGGTACGTTGGTATTGTGTACATTGAGGAGGTCTTGTGTATCCTAGGTGGTTGTTTGTGCCTACTATAGCCTGCATCTGGTCTAATTATACACTTTGTATGTGGACGACGGCAACTGAATGTATCATAAAGTATGCGGGCTATCCTTGTCATGAAAGCATTACTGATTTCTTTAAAATCTATCAAAATCTCTCTGAGATCAAAATAGCATCCGTAACGATATACATGTACGCTCGTAGATATCACCAATTTCACTGGACAAAATGCGCACCATTCAGACTTTGAAGGTAAAGATATGAGCAAATTGTTAGTTTCTATTATAGTTCCTATAATCATTTTTTCCGTTAGGTTGGAGCACGTTTATTACCAAAGAAGATTTAAGAAAGAATTTGAACCGAGCAGCCAACGAAATTGATCGCAATGAGCTGTGGTTTCTGCGAGAGAACACACCTTTGCCTAAAGAGTTAAAATTGACCTATGATCTTCACAACTCGAGACGTGTGCTCATTAATCCAAGAGATGACGCTACATGGCTCCCAGAGCAGTTTCTTGAGGTAATCGAGAACGATTCAAACATTATTTTTTGTTGCAAAAGAGCTAACTTGTACCCAATCCATCCGCTCCTTTCAAATCGAGCTGCCCTAATAGGCCATTTGCACGATGACGTCATATGACTATATACAACTACCAGAATCCTTCAGTTTTTAAGCGATGACGAAGTCATCGTATTATTGCCATCGTGCCGTGGTGTCCGGATGTCCGGATTACACCCGAGGAACATTGGGAACTAGCCTTGGAGGATAAGAAAAACACTGGGAACTAGGTCACTCGTCGTTTGCTCCGCCATTTTGTTTCGAAGTGTGGAGAAAGCTAGGTTTGTTTGTCTGTTTCAAATTTTACACCGTCATGCTTTATTTACCGTGAATATATTTGCGCTCACTTGCAGACAAACAGACACGAAGTGATGTACATTCATCAGTAGTACATACTCGCACTCGCAATAGGCAAAAGGTCTCCACTAAATTATCGAGTCTGGGCGCTGTTTCGGAGCGGATCTTTGCCTGTCTCAGAAAGAACTTATCAGAACTGAAGGCCAGAAATAGCACTGAAATAGCATTGATTTAAGCTTACTGAACTTGACTTATAACTGAGTATCCTACGAGAGCTGTTACCTGAAAATGAAGCCGTGTGCGGTGATTCACGATCAGTTGTGTACAGAATATCGGAGCAACTTCATTGTATTGAAGAAAGAGAAGGAAATTAAACAGTTAATCTCGGATTCAAGCTATTAATAAAGGTGAGCCATCATTACCAGCATATTGTGTATACAGTTATGGTATCTTATAATGCAATATAGAGCCGCTGTGGGGTTGTATAATGCTCATTTCAAAGCCAGAGAATGTTTAAATCGTGTCAAAGGAAAATTCTGGCCTACGTTGTTATTTCTGTTTTATGTTGTTTATGCGTGGCAAATGAGTTACTACACTAATTGGTTCACACAAATCTGTATCGTTGTATTCCACTTTTGATTCGTCCTTGTAACGATGTAAAAATGAATCCTTGTTCCTTGCCATCTTGTAGATACCTCAAAGATAGTTACAGCTGATTTTCATCAGGGAAATGTCTCGCTGTTTGGAAGTAATTCTGGTAAACAGTGGCTACAAAATTGGAACATGTGTTCAGTTGGAAATTTACAGTGTAGGGGCATTGGTGCAACATCTTCAGAATTTCTACCAAAGTGTTTTCCTCGTGCATTTTTCATGAAGCACATTACTGAAACTTGAGAAAGGGTGAGAACATTATCTTGTTCATATTGGGCTAAGGGATGGACTATTTTAATTTTGAAGGTGGGGGAGGGGGGGGGGGGGGGCATTGGGCAATTTTTCTGTGCGTTTTTTTTAAATTTTGTTTCTGTCTTCACCTGTTATTACATGTGACTAGCCACAAGTAATAGTTTTTTCAATATATACAATGAAACTCTCAGCTCCCAAATTGAATTCTTCACCATCCATCGTATATCTAAATGAAGCACTTTAATTCCGCTTTTAAGTCCCCATAAAGCCATTTTGGTTTTAAACTTTAGTATGACAAAACACTTAAAAAAATGAACTGAATCTCAAGGTATTCATTTATTTTCTTTTAAAGGTACTCAATCACCTCCAGTCAATGCATCTGCAAACATTTAGCACATCAACTAATGCTGGTGACAATGACAAAAAGTCTGAAGTGCTGAAGAAACTGGTGACCTGCTGTTCATGCGTTAATGAAACCACAAAATGTCAAACTACCAGTAATCTCTGAAAAAATGTTCAGAACTGACAAAGTCTTTTCAATTTGTGAAGCACAAACATGGAAACAATTTCCAGTTGTTGTCATTTAACAATTGTAATAGTTTTAATCATGCACATTGTACTGTTCGAATTGTGCTTCCTGTATTAACACTTCATAGTAACGCTGTAAGGAATCAGAAAAACAGCTATCCGGACAATAATGGACTGATTATCAATTGTAACTTGCAAGATGTACAAATATTGAATTGCACATAAGTAAAACAAACTCAGATGTAATTTTAATCTCAAATAATTTGAAAATGAAAATGTTACTTGTTCTTGATGCGTGTGTGACCTATATTAAGCCTAATCAGCATAGAATTATACCAACCAAGTATGGCAAAATAAATTCCAATCCATATTTGTCACAAATATGAAGGAAAAACGATGAATTGTTTTGATTTTGCACACGATAAAATGTGCAATTCCCAATGCAGCAACCACAATAATATTATTGTGTAATAAATCTTCACATGTATATCATGATCACAAGTATCTGTGTCAGCCAGGACCTTAAAGGCCCAGTAATGACCATTACGCGCCACGCGCCTCTGTTTTTGTTATTTATTTCCAGGGATCGAGACTTACATTGTTTTTATCACGCAATGCATAATGGTCACTACTAAGTCTTCAACAGGAAGTTCTGGTATAAAAAGGGCTTACCTGGCCATTCACACCTTTGGTTTTTAATCAAACACAAAACAATCAACAACTGACAAACATATGTTATTCCTACAACCATAAGTACAAAAATTGAAAATGTTTGGAAAAAAGTCATTTTACCAATGAAAGTTCTATTACAAGTCCTTGGCTACTTCTGGTATTATATTATTTGCTGGGGCAATATTCTGGTTTAATGAGCATTTTTAAGCAAATTTTATTTACAGGACGCTCTGCACCGACTAAAAGTCACCGAAATTTGCATTTCACACCGACCCTTTTCTAGTGGAGCCAAGTGATACACTGATTTTATCAGAGCACCCCAGACCTATTGATTTAACGCCAAGTTGAAACTCGTCGTCGCTTCTGTACGCATTGCGTACCTATGTTTTGTTTTGTAGTGCAAATTAGGGCTATTGTTATTTAGACCGCACTGGGATTACAAAATTTAAACAAGAAAGGAAAAACGAAATGAATTCTGCTAGTTGTAGTCAAATGACGCCATCGTGCAAATGGCCTATTAAAACCCAATATTTTTTAAATCCTTGGATGATTAGCATATGGGTAAACATGATGTTTACCATGACTGTCTTTTTTTCTTTAGTTGGGCCAACAATCTAGTTTGTACATGTTATGCTTACACCCCTGTAAGGCGGACACCTCTCTAAGGCGGACAAAAGTGCTTGGCCGGTCCCGGCCGAATCTCAGTTGTTTTTAGTTTCTGTAAGAAAACCCTCTATTAAGTGCACACCCAGTCTATAACGGCAGCTAGAGCTTGTCCGGCTTAGAAAGAGTTTAATGTATACCAGAAGATTTTTCTTGGTTTTCTGTTATTCCTCCATACCAAGTTTAATTTATGTGCAAAATTCAGGTGCTAACAATTATTTTTTGGTTTGACGATTTAGATGTTACGTTGTGCTGCCTGGGTTAAACTTTACCCATATTCAGAGACAGGACAGTGATCAGTGGCGAAAAGATTAAAGCAATAAGGAACTGCTCAAGAATGGCAAATTGGAAACATTCTTTAGTTTTTTCATGTGCATTTGTAGTTTAAGTAAGAAATTCTGAGCAATTGTATTATTCATCAATGAGCATCAGTGAGTGGAACACTCGAAGAGAAATTTCATATCTTCAAGCAGCCATGTGAACGGCACTCCAAAGATTTTCCGAAGATTTTCGAAAATTCACCGACTGTAGTGTTGTGTGAACGTTGTACCAACGTTTCCGATCATTTTCTGAAATTTTTTCCGAAGATTGCTGATGATGTACGAAGATTTCCGAGGAAGATCGGGAAATCTTTTTTTTTATAGCCAATACTTTTTAGCTCGTTTGACATTTAAAGGGCAAACATGGTAGCTAATGTACATATTCACTCAGAGTGAAGATAAAATTGATATCTTCACGTGTGTCGAGATACCATTTTTTCGCAATGGGAGAAATCCTTGTATTTCACTGAATTTTAGATAAATTAATAATAAAATGTAGTGACTACAAAACGTATTGTGTCATTAAAGGCAATGTTGCAAAAGTTAAATTCGTCGAGGAGTCATTGCGGCAAGTAACTGCAGGTTGACTTGATTCTAGTGTAAAGCACCTGGGGGGAGATGGGGGGGGGAGATGGGGGGGGGGAGATGGGGGGAAGGGGGGCTCCCGCATGTTTTTCAGTCTCGGATTTTGTAATTAGATAGACGAGTACATGATCCACGGATAATCGTCCTCGTTATTTCAAACAGCTGATTTCAAACCACTAGCGCGAATACTCCCTGAATTGTAACTTAACACAGTCCATTTACTATTACAAATAAAATGACAACCGATTTTTACACTGATTTTTATTTGGAATATATTTCAAGTTCTTCTCTTACGCCCGGAATTCTAACATAGCAATCACTAATATTAACTAAAGAAATTCTGTCAAGAAAGGCAAGATAGAAAACTGCAGGCCAAGCACAATCGTTCCGAGGCTTAACCTGTTTGAGGCAGTTTTGGATTTAACGGATAACCGATCCTCAAGACACTTATCATACTCGTCGAAATCAATTTTTATGATGCCGCAAATTTGTGCAGCTTTGCAGTCATCATCGCAGATTTCTCCCCCAGCGCTTACAGAGTTATACAGATAGTACTTTTCAAAGTGGGAGCTCTCCTGAGACTCAAACTTCTGCACCAAAGAGTGAAGTGACTGTGGGCTCACATCTGGAATGTTAAACGATTCGGTTGCTTTGTATTCTATCATCCATTCTGGTTTGTTCATCAGGTTGGCTTGTGTCAGGTTTGTGAAGTATTGCCAAACATCCTGTTGACCAAACAATGCGGGAGTTAAAATTTTGAATTATCAACCCTTCATTTCCAGAGTCAATTATGCAGACATGTATTGTAGTTCTAACTTTTGAGTCTGTCAACAAAATCCTACGGTGTGACCAGACTATATCAATGTAAACTTGTGGCGAATCCAATCAAACTAATCTTACAAACGATATTAAAATATTCATTCTTGAATGAAATAAAAAATCTCGTCAAGAACAAAGCTGATTTTTTGAGTATTGGAAACCACACTATCGGACCATCAGAAATCAAGATCAGCTAAATAGGCCATTTGCACGATGGCGTCATTTGACTACAACTACCAGAATTCATTTCGTTTTTCCTTTCTTATTTAAATTTTGTAATCCCAGTGCGGTTTAAATAACAATAGCCCTAAATTGCAGTACAAAACAAAAAACTGAAGGATTCTGGTAGTTGTAGGACCCTTGTAGTTATATGACATCATCGTGCAAAATGGCCTAGTGAATCCGTTTTAATCTTGTGCAGTTGAAGCCTTCTATACAGACGTCTAAAGTTATGTCTGACTCTTTAAGCCTTTACCCTGAGAGTGTCAAAAATCAAAATTCAATAAAAATCCCAAATTTCATCTTGCAAAATATTGAAAAACAAATGGTACCATACAAAAGAACTGCTGAAGAGGTTTCGCTTGAATGGTTCCACCATAGGATTTCGTATACAAACAACTGAGTTA
Organism: Cladopsammia gracilis; assembly: GCA_022457155.1. Taxonomy (NCBI): domain Eukaryota; kingdom Metazoa; phylum Cnidaria; class Anthozoa; order Scleractinia; family Dendrophylliidae; genus Cladopsammia; species Cladopsammia gracilis. The sequence continues at coordinate 124,529 of JAJGOT010000926.1, read as the reverse complement.
GAACAACACTTCATGTCTCCATTGATAATTGACTCTTAGTGTGAACCAAGGTGCATTACTGACTGAGTAAAAACAGCAGTCAATCGGCGCTCCTTTAAAATCAGAGAAAGCTCTGAAAAAATGAAAAAAATAAATAATAGGACAAAAATTTACCAACCCATGGTTCTCACCTTGACTTGCGCAGTGGTTCTATCATACTTGTAAAGACGGATGCCGGGATTATTGTAACCTACGGTCGGGAGTACTGTCTTCCAAGGGGTTACCGCTGGACACAAGAATAGGGAACTACGGGGAACGCCTGCAGAAAAAAGAGCAAAATTCAAATGAAAAAGGACACAGTTTTGTTTCACGTAAAATGTGGTTTTCACGTTAATTACACGTTAATTTTGCGCAGTGCGATGCATTTTTCTGAGACCATACCCTTCCTCTTTTTATTTCATCTAACATTTTACCCTTAGAAATACTTTACTTCGTAACAGTTTCTGTGTTTATCCATGACGTTGCCAGTGACTCTGTACCCTCAAACTTTCCTGATCTCTTCACTCACTCCAATCAAATACACTCATCCCATACCAGGCTTTCTTCATCTGATAATTTGTTTGTAAAACCTTCAAGATTAAACTCAATGAGAGACTGTATTTCCAGATTCGGGCCAAAATTGTGTAACACTCTAAGTTAGCACTCCACTCGGGAACTCTCTCGGAAGAAATTTAAAAATAAAATTCATAGCACATGCATCACTGTTCTTCACCTGTGGCCATTGTTTCCCAAGTTTATTATTCACACTTATTCAATTACAATACAACAACAATAAGGAAAATATTTACATTAGACAATCCGCAGTTTCATTGTTTATCAAACTTGAAGATCAATTTCTTAATCTTAAAAATGCCTAGCTTCGCTTAGTCCCGAGCAAGCACGCGTGAAGTAAACATGCGATGTCACACTCGTTGTACTGGATTTTCATCCCGAGGTCGCTGCTTTCGTACTCAAACTTCAACGGTTCTTTTGGGGATGTTCCTCTGAATCAATTGGACTGAAGCTCGGAAATATTATTGCCTATATATTAAAAAACATACTGGGAAGATGTCAAACATTTTAATTTGTTCGTTTTTAAAATTATATGCAAATGCGCTTGAAACTTTAAAAGAGTGTGAACGTCAAGCAAAACTGCATTTGAATGAAAAGCTCGATCTCTTTTTTGCCGAGGAGTTAGTCAGAGCTATTTACAGGGAGTAATATTTTAAGTCTAAGGAAACTTTCTGTAGCAATTTATTGATAATTTGTGAGAACTGTGGAATGTTTGACCGCTTATATTTCAAACGTGAAAAACACATGTTAAAAAATGTTTTAGCGATTTATTCAAAATCGAACAGTTTAATTTGTTTGAAATTTTTCCATTTTGTGTGCAACGATGTGTAGATTATAGCGCGTTTATTCGCTTGTCGCGGGTAGCCCCAAAATCGAAAGATATTTAGGAAAAACTGTTTTTCGCCATGTTTGTTTACCGTTTCTATAGAAACGCTGATTAGCATAAAAAGAGCATCGCCCAAAACTATCATCCAAGCCTAGCATCTGGTATGAAATTCAGATTCATTGAGCTAAAGTAAGATTATGTATAAGCGTATTTAAAAATGGAAGTGTGGCCTAAAAAAAACTACTTGGAGCCACCTTAAAAGATAAAACCAGCCTCACAATTCAAGGTTGAACAGTCCGTTGGAGTGTTTATCGATTTTATCATGAATAACATCGATCCTGGGGATACCAGTGTTGACGCACTGGTTGTGTTTATACAAAAGCAACTCGAAACCAGGAGCAAAATAACGTAACTGTTGCGATTGAATCCACGGTTCTGAGAGACATTAATTTAGCCGCAGTGGTGGGAAATGCCATCCTTTGCTTAATCGTTTATCGCAACTCCGGACTCCACACTCCCACCAGCATGCTAATTGTCACGCTCAACTGTGCAGACCTGCTTACCGCTGCGACTGTTATGCCGTTTAAAACAATCGACGCCGTGATCAGACACGGTCTGCAAAGCACACACTTTTGCGATGGCCGTTCTAGCGCAAGTGTCTATCTACCTCATGGCTTTGACGGCCTTCAATTGGTACGCGTGTGTCAAGAGACGAAGCCGCTGCAGGAAAATCTTCACCAAAAAACGCACTTTGTTTATAATTATCGCGCTGTTTATCAATGGCCTTCCCAATATCCTGTCACTGGATGAGTTCTTCTTTTGCCCAGGGTACTTCTTGTGCTGGAGGCGAATGATGAAACCAGCTGCCATCTACTCTTTTAACACGAGGTGATTGTTGTCTGCCACTGGAAGGTGTTCCGCGCCGTGGAGCAGCGCAACGCGGCCGTGGCTCCGAATCTGAACTCCAACCACAACGGACAAGGTGGCAGTCATGCTGAAGAAGTGTCCCTTGCCAAAGCAGTGGCGGCCATTATTTTGTCATTCACTCTTTGCTGGATCCCGGCTGAAGTGATGGACACCATGGACAAAATCGACCCGCTTCTTCCTCGATTTTAAACAGCTGTTATTAAAAGTGAAATATTGGCTTTGGCGTGTTATTAAAGGGGCTTATTATTGCGCTTTTCAATAACACGCGAACTCCCAGTGAAGTTCAAAACTTAACCAACAGTTTTGTTTTTTGCTGCCGCAATTATCATAGCCGCGGGCGACTCAGGAAACAACGCTGCTTTACGCAGAATGGTCACATGGTCATGTTTGTGGGTTGTGATTGGTTGATTTCGGTCCATTTTGTCAGTTTCTGTTTTCAGGGGTCCTATGTTTGCCGTCAAGGTCAGTTATGATTGACGGCAGCGTAAAATGTAAACCTTCGTTGGGCTTTGAACTAAAGAATTCGCATGTTATTGAAAGGCGCAGTAAGCAATTTGCAGACAAACGTAATTATTCAGTACTCAGGTCAGTACCCAACAAATCGTTTCGGTGAAGTATTAGACGTTATTCATAAATGGCGGCCGATTTGTTATTCTAATATACTAATCAGCCTACCAAGCCTCATTTTAGAGCAAAAATTCTTTTGAATTTTGCGCATGCTAACGAGGCTTGGAAGGCTAATTAGCATGAATATAAAAGAATATTAATAAATTGGCCGCCATTTGTGAATAAGGTCTACATCTGTTCTCATCTCCTCATAAGTCGTCGAAAAATGTAACGCCTTTGTTTTCGGAGGGACAAAAGACGTTTGGGTACGAAATAAGGTCAACTAAGATTTTAGGAAAGGAGAAAGCAAGAAGTAAATTCGGGCGAAGTTAACATTTTTCCCTAAAACTTTCTGCCGTTGAAATATTCAGCTAAAATAACCGAAAATACATGCATCACACTGTATTAGCATCTACTGTACATATGCATACAATTTGGCTACATGGTTTAGGAACGCGCCACTTTCTTATAACCTTTTCTGTGCGTAAATGAAAAATTGAAAATGAGCGATGATATACGCTCAACGAAATCGCCTTACAAAGTGTTTTGGCCTACACTCCCTAACAGTGTTGAAGTCCATAAAGTTTAGAACATATGAGACATTTTTTTACTCATAACACACATTATTCGGGGGTGGGGGACTACATTTTATTCATGTTGTAATGGGAAAAATGCAAATTGTCCCAAACATTCTGGCCACCATTGTAGTTTCCGTTTGAGGCACTAAAATGATACGGAGAAACAGTACAACGCTATTACAAGCGTTTAACTAAACATTCTCATTGCGTGTCTCTGATTATTATGAAACTAAAATGATAAAAAACAGTTTTTCTCTTTCCTTTTTCTTGTCCCAGATGTTCCTTTTTGCTCCTTGTATGTGGTTCATCAGCAGCGCCATCAACCCGGTCATTTATTTGCACAAATTTGGCGGCCAGGCCGTTTTCAGAGGAAACCTTCACAAAGACGACATGTCTAAATTTACAACTAGTATCTCGGACAATTTTTTGGCCGAAATTTTGAATATTTGGTCGGAAATAAGTTATGATTCGGACGTGAACTCGATTGACCACTTTCTATCAACGAACTTATGGTGTAACTCCTTGATAAGAATCGGAAATAGACCTGTATATTACAAGTACTGGTTTTCTAACCCGGTCATTTATGGGGTCATGAATAGTACCTTCCGTGCTGAGTACAAGAAATTATTGTATACCTTTACTGCAAGAAATTCTGTTGGTGTCTCGAGTGACAGCTCGCCTACTGTAGGTTCTACTATGACTCAGCAATAGACGTATAGAATCATATCGATCAATAAGCTTAAACTCGTTCCAAATTGGATAGTGTCCGGTCTCGTGGGCGTGTTCAGAAAGCAATAACTCTCACAGAACGGAATATCCTATTTGGTTGGCATGATAACAACACAGAATCAAAAGACATTTTAAACTATGTCACTCTGGTGGCCAAGTATTATATCTTTTGTACTACCCAAGACAGCGATGATGTTCCCTTTGACTGCTTCCCTTCTCTACTTAAAAGCAAACTCGAAATTTTACAACAAATAGCATACAAAAACAAAACCATTGACAATTTCAATAGGAATTGGAAACATTTTATTTAACATTAATTGTCTTCTACATAGTTACGCTTGCAATTTTTTCTTTCTTTTCATATTATAATTTCTGTAATAATCTATTTCCTAGTTACTAGTTCCTTTTTCTTTTCTTTTTTTTTTGTTTGTTGTTTTTACTTAAATTTCAAATACTTAACACCACTTGCACTGTATTTACTTGTTGGAATCGAGATTGTACTTTTAATATTTATTAATATTTATCAGTATGAATATTGTAAATAAAATAAGTGGTAAATAAAAAAAAAGAAACGGCGGAGGTCATAAGTCTCGCCCGTACCCAGACCTCCGCCGTTTCTGAACACGCTCACGAGACCGGCCACTATCCAATTTGGAACGAGGTTAAATTTATTGATCGAGACCCTCACTGGTACACACGTAGGGTCAAGGAAGCTATCCACATAGGACTTCGCCCTAATAACATCAACAGGGATAGCGGAATTGAAATTCCTGAAGCGTGGATGCCCACGATCAAAAAACACAACAACAGGAGAACGGAACAACAACGGACCGCTGTGGAAACAACTACTCGCCGGAACATTGGAACAGTGGAGAATCGAAATACACTAATCACAGCCAACCTTCGTGATATGAATGGTGCCGCGTAATCAGTCGACCTCATCGCCTGAAGAAGACTATACTAGCAGTAAGCAGTCGAAACTTCGCGATCTACATCTCAAGTGACTACATCGTGAGACAAACGATAATTCACTTTATTGTTATCTTACAGTTCTTTTCAGAACTACACTAACCCAGACGATCACACTCGTTTTAAAATCAACTTCATATATATTTCGTCCTCCAAAGTAAATAATTGCTTCTTTTAGTGCACTGATAATAAAGGCATAGAAACTTGAATTGTACGCCCTGGTTGTATGCATTTTCCTGGTTGTAGAGCCAGATCGTGTCATTATACGCGGGCTGTTCAGGCAAGTCGAGTAGATTGCTTATACGCGGGGACTGTAAGAACAGTATTGGACTAAACTAAAGAAGGAAAATACCACAAAAGTAAAACTATTCGAAATATAAATTAGGAAGCATCAAGGGAACTTAGTTTGTTTTTTCGTTTATTTTTATTCCATTGACACAAAGCGGCAATACATTACATAACATTACATTACATTACTGGACATCTAATGCCTACACAAATCAGCCAGCCAATCAATCAATCAATCAAACCCCGGATATTGTGTGGCGTCATACGCGCATGTTTTGCGACGTTATACGCGCCCGCGATCTAGCCTTGTCCAACCCCGCGGGCAGGCACACACGCGCCCGCGAAATATTCCGCTAGCCATGACGATGAAAAATGATGGGCATAGGTTCTATGAGTATGGGGCTCCGCGCGGGCCTTCGGTCCACAGAGCTCCGCTATTAACAATTTATCAAAATTTAATGGAAGTTACTAAGCCAACAGACTATTTATATCGAGGTGATCGAGGGGTTTAATCAGAACTGCCGCGTAAAATGATTATGAAATGAGATTTTCTGTCCGAGATTTGATTAATCGTATCTACGTTGGTTGACACTGATGCTAACTCTAATGTAACTCTAAGATAATGGTAAAAATGTGTAGAAAACAAAAAGGAAACTCCAAGCGCGCCACTGATTAAGAAGCACGAATGGTGAGAAGTGGACAAGTTGAGTTGAAATTAATAAAATTACCTTTCTACTGGACTGCTGATAGAAATGGAGCTCTATTTATATAAAAATGCGTCAGCTTTAATTTGTTGGACACGTGGCTGTGATTGTTAGTAGATGGCTTATTTTATGCTGTTCTCCCACTGTTTGTAAAACCGACAGAAAATATTCATAAACGTGTCTACTGTAGTAGAATAGTCATACCGTAAATTCTCATTTAAGCCTTCCCTCTCTAAATAAATAAGCGCCCCCCTCTAATTAGTCCTCCTTTTCTACCGCGAAATTTTCTCAAGCTCCCCCTCCTACCTATACCTTTGGCCTTTTCCTACACAACCGAAACAAAAAATGACAGTATTACCAAACATTCTTCAAACATGCAAGCTTTTCTTTTCCTCGGGAAATGATTATTATTTTCGTTCTTTAGACATAATAAACTATTGAAAAACGAAGAAAAAAAATACGTTTCCAGTGCTCGAACTTATGACTTCAGTTAGCAGTACAAAATACAAGTCTTTTCGTTCACAGAGTTAAAATATGGCGTTATATGACAGGAGTAGAGCCGCCTCCTCAAAAGAAAGTGAAACAGAATGACATGAAAGACGCACGGTACAAAAAAGAAAAAAGAAAACGACAACTCAAGAAACATGGAAAGACCATCGACCGTGGCTGCGGTTCACAAACGATGGAATGATTTGCAGTTATTGTATTGATGCAAAAATTCCACAAATATGCCAAAAGTGAATTTGTAGCGAGTTACAAGTCAGCTCGTATTGAATCAGTGAAAAAAACATGAAACCAGTGAAGTGTGTACTTAATTTAAAAAGTGTGGGGTTTTCTAACGGGCAACCAAGAATTCATGGTGTGGTTGCCCGGCTTTTGAAATAGGGACAACCTGGATTTCGAGCACTGCATTTCATAGGCACTTTAAATCTAATCACTCCCTACTACCCAAACCACGATAAACAACAACCATATCTTTAATAACAAGAAACTCTTTATATTTGTCAGTTTATTGGAAACGAACTTCGGTAAAAATTTACAATAAATACAAATAAGGACTTAATGCATGAATTGCAGTCACCTTGTAAAACATTTCATCACCTTTCTTAGTTGACTTTCATGTCGATTCGCAGTGCATTTAGCACTGATTCTGTTAGCTTGCGGAGTACTTGCGGAGTACATTCTGGCAAAATGCCATCAAAGGTAATAGTTTTTTCTTACTGAATCCTAATTATCCCAAGCTACACATATATGTTAGATTGCGAGCAGTTTCTTTCCTTTTCTATTCCTTTTTTCATATCGTGTGCAAAAAAAAAAAACACTGAAAAAATTGAAAATGGTCAGTGTACATAGTGTATACAAGACGCAAAAATGGTGTGTATATAAAAAAGAAAAGAAGAAGAAAGGCTGTGCCTTTCGAAATATTGGATATTTTACAAAATTTAATATACTCCTTTCCTTACCGTCAATCAGCCTTGCTTTTTTATCAAATCGTTTAATTATTTTATAGCTGATTAGATCCTTTACTACAGGATCCGGTGCTTCTATTTCGTTGCGGTGGTCTTTGCAAATACAGTTACTTGTGTATATAAAATTGAAAATGGTGTCTGTGTCAATCTCGTTCCCAGAGTCCGCGTTACCCTTGTCCAGCGGAACGGGCTGGACAAGGGTAAAGCGGACTCTGGGAACGAGATTGTGTCTGTGTTTATAAAATCGAAAATGGTATGTATATAAAATCGAAAATGGTGCGTATATAAAATCGAAAATGGTGCGTATATAAAATCGAAAATGGTATGTATATAAAATCGAAAATGGTGTGTACATAAAATCGAAAATGGTGTGTATATAAAATTGAAAATGGTGTGTATATAAAATTGAAAATGGTGTGTATATAAAATCAAAAATGGTGTGTATATAAAATTGAAAACGGTGTGTATATAAAATCGAAAATGGTATGTATATAAAATCGAAAATGGTGTGTATATAAAGTCGAAAATGGTGTGTATATCAAATTGAAAGTGGTGTGTTAGGCGTTAATCAAACAAATCAAAGCCTGCATAAAGTGGCTTTTGTTCCCTCTATCAAAACCGCCTGCAACAGGCTAGGACTTAGTACACTTTTACTTCATTTGGTGGTAACCATTTTTTCCTGCCAGTACGTTGGGGCGGAGACTTGTTTCTTGGTATTTTCCTGTACACGTAAATAATGAGTTTGGGTTACAAAACAGGTATCATGAAACCTTGAACAGGTACAAAGCAGGCCGTAAAACAAACAGTTATTACCTAAAAGCGGTTATGTCACTTATTTTTAGTATTGACCTTAAGAAGCCAAAGACATGTTTGTATTGATGGAAACCCAAAATAATGGTCCAGTTTCCAGACCGTTTGGGGAGGCCACTGTGCAAAGAACGTTTGTGTATTCAATAATTAGAGGAAATTGTACTTGATATTCAAAGGGGACAGACCGCAAATAAATGTGGCTACTAAATATATCTGAATTTCGTAACTGTTCATCAGTAGGATGCCCAAAATGCGTGCAATTCCACAATTGGTTTCGGCTCCATTGAACCCTATACCTGAATTGCAGAACATTTTAGGAGGAGCCACCCACAGTGTGAGCACAGTTACTGACAAGACATATCAGTAAGGAAAACCGCCGTTTTTGTTTTGGATTTATACGTGTTAATCATGATACACGACGGTTTCGGGTAGGTGCATTTCAATCTATTTAGCTCGTACATTACCGCTAACTATATATGGCTAGTCAGTTACAGGTTTTTTGAAAGTGATGCTTTCTGCCAAGTTACAAGAAACCAAGAGCAAATATTCAGCATAAAAATATTTGCACTTTCTCTTGCAAGACCTTTAATCGAGACTTAAACATTTTATTTGTTTGCACTATAAATCGGAAAAATTTTTCTTAAGTTTATTATTAGCTGAACTCAACGATTTTCCGTGCTCCTAACGCACATTAAAGTGACGACCTCTTTCTATTTATCTGGATAAATTAAAGCTCACCTTTTTTATCGTACGCCTCGGGGACCAAATGACTTTCATCAATTTCCGGCGCTGCATCGCGATCGATCTCTATAAGTGAAAATAAAAAGTCGAAATTCAATCTGAAAAACGTTTGTATATTTAATTTTGACCCTAATAACGCGCCATAGAATTTGAACTGAAATTTACAAATGAGGCTTCATTAGGGAGATGGGGGGGGGGGGGCGTTGGGGGGGTTGGGGGGGTTGGGGGGGTTGGGGGGGTTGGAGGTGTGGGGTCTGCGTATCTCTCATCCTATTAATTTTTGGTCTGAATATCGCTTATCCCCTTAATACGAAGCGAAGCGATAAAAAGGTAAGGGAACGCTTTTTTTTGTTTGTTTATTGGCATGTTTTCGAATTTTATGGAAATTCAAACGGTTTTAAATCTTGGAAACGTGGAGTGCACAAAAATATTTTTCTTATTTAGGATTTAGGGTCATTTACTAGTTTCCTAGAATGACTTTCAATCAGGTGCCATATTTTTAAAATGTCTCCTTTATTTTGAGCAATTTACTGTTTCGTTTGGAGGCCGATTATTTGTGTAAAACAAGAAGCTGTACACAGCTTGAACTCGTGGCGCCTTTAACTCATTGCAGCATTGATTCCCAAGTGATTTGAGTGCTTTTACAGAGAAACATAAGCTTAAAATTATATCTAATCAAAGGCTCCTAAGAGCCAACCCGAGAAGAAGAAATGCTAACGCGTAACGCGTAACGCGTAACGCAGTATTGCCGTAAGCTTTAATACGTTTTCACACTGACACAGTTTGATATATATATTTTTTTAAATTAAACGTAAGGATTTGTGACGAACGAAAAAAAAAAGTAGATCACTTTCATAATGTCCAGTTCGAAAAAAGAAAAAAAAAAAGAAAAAAAAAAGGACTTGATGGAGATTCGAACTCGGGCCGTCCGGGACCAAGCCACAAATTCAATCACTGCGCTGTCCAAGAGCACATACTACCCACGAACTAAATTTTATTATTTTAAGCTAGATACGCATCAGAACGCGTGTTTAGGTTGCAAAATCCTTTTAGATCGATTTTAATGTTGCACTAAAAACTCCAAATGCGAAACATCTGTAAGCTTATTGTTGTCAATATTCGTTTACATCAAATTAATTATTGTTATCGTTGGATTCACGTTAAATTCCTGTTACGAAACGTGTTCGTAACAAAGCATTTGCTCACTAAGTTTACAGCTGATGGAAGGAGCGAGTGAGTGAGTGAGTGAGTGAGTGAGAGAATGAATTTTATTTAAACACCCTTGCCGATAACCTGTTCATCATGCTTTCACGTATACACGGGTTTAAAAGTAAGACTACACTGCATTCACTAGATTCAGTAGCTGACACTTAAGCTCGACCCGGAGCTCGATCGCTAAGCAAATGGCAAGTTTAATATATAAAACACAGAACTTGCCAGAGCAAAAATCCCACAGGAATAAGCGGCGAACACAATATCAAACGGTCCTATCCATCCATGAACGCCTTGAATTGTCTTGAAAGTGTGCAGTTGTACGCAGTAGTTCTTTATCTTGCTTCTCGAGTACACAAACGGAGAGATTTTACGGTATGTATTTCATGGCCGAAAGCCATATAGTCGTCTATATAGACTTAAATATGCGTGCATAAATTTGCATGCGCTAATGTGACACGAAAAAAAACAAGAAAAGTCAACGCCGGATTTATATAAACTCGTGTGCTTCGCCACGAGTAATAACCCGTTGTTTACTGTTCAAATAAGAAATTAATCTAGATCTGAGATAAAGCTGAGCAAACTACAATGATGTATCTGTAGATTGGGCATCACCGCGGTAAATACTTTTTTGATGCCAACTTCATCAAATTTCAGTTTAAAGATAAAAGAAAGGAAAAAAAAAAAGAAAAACATTATTCGACGCCTTTATTTCCCAGATTCGAACGCGGCCCAGAGATCCCAGTAGTGCTTGTTGAGAAACAGCTCCCTAACCACTCGACCACCAACGCACAATGCAAGTAATAAGTGTGGATAAAATTTTAATATTTAACCCGTGTTTATGTTGAAAAATTCATTTGCCGAGTCCTCAGATCGGTTTTAATTTTCCATCAAAGGATTCGAAACGCGAAACATCAGTACGTCGCGTTTATAATGTTCTCTTTTTCGGCGGTCGAGCATTCCCAATCTATATTTCTTTGCATTTGGAACGGGTAAAAGGCCGCACTGGCGGAATTACCGGCCTGTATCATACTACTGGCTGAGAAATTTCTGAAATGTGATTGGCTGAGACGAGCTGTATTTCAGCCTGATTTGAAATACCTACATGAAGAAATTACAGTTGCCGTGGCAACGGAGACGGATTTGTCTTGTTGTTGAAACAATGGCGGATAGCTTGCCCGAATTTGACTACAATGAAATACATGAAAACAGGTGCGAAGAACTATTGTATCCTTGTATGATCGAGTTGGTTTGAGAGCAAAAGATTCAATACGGATAAATTTTAGCTACGACGCCAGACTACTCGACAGTCAAATGGAGAAGTTCTTCGCGGAAGTGTGTAAGAGAAAGTCAAGAATGGCTCCTACTCCGGCAGTGGAGCCAGACACTTTGTTGTAGTAACTAGCGTCCTTGTCCGTCATCTAGAGGAAGTGGGCAGTAGCGTTTCTAATTTTGAGGACAGAGAAACCATAAAAAGTAGGAAAATGTTTAAAGTTTCATCGAAACATCGCTTTCTCCGCGAGCAAGTACGGCAAAATGGCCTCACGCCGATGTTTTCCGTGACTATAACTGAGAGCACTGGCCGCCGAAGATAAAGGTTTGTCACGGTTGCGATCTAAAGAACTCCTTGGTGCCTTAAAAATTAGTTACCAATTACTATTAGAATGAAAATATGACGCAGAGATAGTGAGTTGTCGCCGTGTTTTTAAAAGAAAATTACTTTAAAGTAATCTGTGGTCGCGGATCGATGATCAGTCGCGCTACACGTGTGCGTGTTAGGAAAAGCGAAAGCCTTGTAGTATAAACAAATAATACAATGGTTTTCACGGGTTATTTGGGAAAAATACTTCTTGTAATATTTAAAAATTGTCTCGAATATTACCTACTCTCCGAAGCGGCTCGTGATATTTTGGAACAATTTTGAAATATTACTCGAGGTATTTATCTCAAATATACCCCTGGAAACCATTGTATTACCTATACCAATGTTCTTGAATGTATTTCCAAACCACATATTGCCGGGGTTTTTTTTTCACTGTAAAAAATTCCTTTCATGCACCTGTTAAAGGGAAATGAAACCTTTTTAAAGGCCCAAGCTTACTTCGATAAAACTTGTTGTTCACGTGGTTATTTGATTTTCTGGGTTTCTGTTTCCCTGTCCCTTTTCGGACATTTGGACAATGTCGAGATACAACAAAATCAATTCTTGCAGCCTTACTGCCCATTTTGCCATTCATTCTCCTTGGCCTCTTCTTATCCTGTGTGGTGACTGTCTGTGGAACAAAGATCGTTAAATAAAATGAATTGGCCAAACGAAAATCGGATCAGTATAACAAGTGATTGTCAATCAATCAATCAATCAATCAGTATCCACTTTGTTCAGTAAGGGTGACACTTATTGAAAATAACAGTTTCACGACCGACAAACCTGTGGCCTTCGGATTCCAGATCGAGTTGGAATTTGAAAATTATGGTTTTGTAAGAGAACAGAAATCTTACAGAAAGTAACCTACAAAAAAAAAGCAGTTGCAAAAAGGTTGAGACAATTTCCAAAAAACTGTTCATTCCGTATAACTTAACACAAATGAAATCAATGCCATGTGCTACTGACCCCCCTCCTCCTTTCAATGTCGATGACTGTTAGTTTGAATGGCATTTTTGATCTGGTACAATATTGATAAGGGGGGAGGGGGTGGGGACTTGTTGAAAGCCATGTTAGCCTCGAAATATGCACTACAGTACACAATGTCTCAACTCTTTTTGCGGCAATTGCTTGTAGCATTATTAACTATCCTAAAAGTTGTAATCTCTAGTCCTGCGTAAGCTAAACTTACGCCATGACCATATTCGTTCTTTTTCTCTGGACAGTAATTATTTTTTGAGGTCGTGTTCTGAAATGTTAACAGTCTCGTTTTTTCTCGTGCGTTTGTCGAGTTCGATCAATCATTTCGTTTAGTCGCCATCTTGAATCAGGGGCACCCAACGACGGTTTTCCCCCAAATTCACCGTTTTAGGCTGTCTAAAGTGCTTTTAAAGCTATGTAAATAACTGAGGCAAAACGTTTCGTTGACTCGAAGGTTTGCGACCAGCAGCAGCCTTTATCATCATCTCAAGAGACAGATGACACGATCCGAGTGGTTTTACCATTTAAAGACCAAATCTCAGCGGATATTGTGAGGAAACAACTTAAGGATCTGAGCCTAAAAGTGCACACCACCATCCAGCCTGTGTTTGTGAGCCGAAAAATTGAGCAAGAACTAAATGTGAAGGAAACAAAGCCACCAATTGTAAATCAGCAGTGTGTTGTTTATAGTTTTCAATGTGACCTGTGTGATGCAGGTTATGTGGGTTACACACGCGGACATTTACATAATCGTGTGAAAGGACATAAACAACAATCCTCCGCCATTGCCAAACACTACAAGAACATGCACAGGACAATGCCTCAGTGCCTGCTTAAGCGTTTCAAAGTGCTTAAGAAATGCAGAAACAATTTTGACTGCTTAGTGTAGAAATGCTTTTTATAAGAACTTTAAAGCCAAATCTCAACGTGCAATCAGACTCCATTCGTGCGAAAGTATTCTTATAATCTTCGCACCCTCTTATGTTATTCTTCGCGCCAAAACCGCTTTAAATGCTGTAATTTGCATGATCTTTTTATATTTTCCTTGATAATGGAGTCATGACTACTCCGAAACGTCGGATTTTATCGTTCGTTTTTACACTTTTATGTTTTAAGAAATCTCTTTTAATACGAAGTTATTATTATTATTATTATTATTATTATTATTATTATTATTATTACAAGTTGGAACCGTTCAGGTAACATTTAATCGTATTTTATATTATATATGTGGCTTATTCTTATACCAAAAAAAATGTTCCGTGGTTGAACTGGCAAAACATGGCACATGACGCAAAATTGTACGTGTTTGCTAGTGACAATATCAATTCCATAAAAACCGATTCGAATCAGTGACCTTCCAGACAGTAATGGCATTGGCTTTTGAAAATAACATCAAATCATTGCGCCATCGACGCACACTTCAAATCTCAAGTAAAATTTCAACATATAAACTATGATTATATCGTTAAATTTGGACAAAAAACCTTCATAGCCTTTTTACGCAGCCTGCCACAGATATCATACAAAAGTTATTTTGCAACTTACCCCATCAATGCCTTTCAGTTCAAGTTGATTATTTTTCTCATCAACGCATTAATATAAAATTATTATCATTATTATTTATTTCTTTTAATGGTTTGTCAATTTCGAATAATTAAAACGATTTTTTTTTTTATAATTTACATGTAAACAGGCATAATTTTACTATTGACTGAAAATCACCTCCTTTTTCGGGGAACAGGTTTCTTCTGTTGGACTAGAAACTGCGCTTGTAGTTTCATCGACCTCGACGTTAATTTCTGAAAAGTAAAACAAAAGGGTAACTTTGCCAAGATAATTGACTCACTTTAATTTGGCTCGCAATAGTTCCCAGCATTTTCCATCACTTATACTTTGATTGATCAATCAATTCTTTATCAGTTGATGCTACAATAATGGTATCCAAAAAATGCCATTGTTGTAGTCTCTTTATGATGTAACAAGTTACCATAGTAACAGTACCCATCTTAACTTTTCGAAAATTTCAGGTGGCTCTGAACTCCTTCCCAAGAATTTGTTTTAAACTTTGCAAAAACGTGTATCTTAACATGCTAATAACAACTCGATAACGGAAATGCAGATCACCAAGCATGTTTCCTAGTTATAAACACTTAAGGGTGTCTTTAACAGGTTATACTCTTACTTTTGGTAACCGGTTATGCCGTGACAATGACCATAACTTGTTCAACAATGACTGAGCATTGGTTTGATACCATGATAGTTAGGCAACTTTTTAAAGACATGTTACGGTATAACATACGTATGTCATCTTCGAATTCAGTTTATTGGGAATGATTAAAATGAGGCTATATTTATATAGGCAACTTCAAAGTATGCCTTGTAGTTGCCTATACAAATGTAAAGTCAATTTGATCAACTGAAGATGGCGTGCGTTATGCCAAAACGTATGTCTGGTGTTTTTTCAGTTTACTATCACTTTAGTACCTTAGAGTTCCGAAAGTAGCGGCCCCCGTTGCTTTTGGAATTAGCAGGCCTAAGGGGCCGCAACTTTCGGGCAGCTTCACTCAGAATCGCTCGCCATTCGCGTGCTAACAAAATGGAGGAAATCAGGAGCCCATCAATTTTCGAAATGTCATATCTTTGGATCTCATCAACATATTAACGAACTTTTTTCACTTTTGAAATTATTATGGCGTGTACTTTCAGAAACTGTCATGAGATATCCCATAATACTAATTTCAAATTTTGGCGCCATCTTTGTGACATCATTTTCCCGCCAAAATACTTAAAAATTTAAAAAACAAAAAACATACGATTTTTGCGAATGATAACTTCTATATTGTTGTAAAATTTCAGCTTCCTAGGTTCAAAACTGTTAAAGTTGAATGAAGCGCAAGTTTTTCAGTCGATTTGATTCTAAATGACCTTTGACCCCAGCAGATAATGGGCGGGGAATTCAAATTTTGAAACGTCATATCTTTTGATCGGATCAACGTATTTACGAGATTTTTTCAGTTTTGAGATGCTTGTGGCGAGTGGTTAACACTCGTTAACATCTCTCAAACGGACCTTGTGCACCTTATGAGGTTTTGCACAACGTAGTATTTTTTATCGTAATACCGTAGTACTGACGTACACGAGAACAGAACCCCATTTTATTGGGCAGAGAACTGAGAGAACAGAGATCCGGCTAAGCAAAGAGTAGCGTTTTGGGGTTTAGCATTGATCTACAATGTTTAGGGTTAAGCACTGATTTGAAAACGGTTAGCTTTCATTTATTGTTATGGTAACTCTATAAATATGTTAAAAATTACATCTCCCGGCAGCTAATCCACGTTGGTATAGTGGATAAGGATACTAGTTATGAAGCAAACGACTCGGGGTCGAAGCATACACTTTACTGATCTTTTTTTCTAATTTTACTCTAAGTATGAAATAGGTATTACTTCATGTAACTTAAAGTGAAAAGGAAAGGTCCGTTTGAGAGATGTTAACGAGTGTTAAGGTCGCTGGGGATAACTGGCCATGAGTAAATTCATAAAGCAAAATTTTGGCAGAGGTGTCACTTTGTAAAACGTTATATCGTAAACGTTTGAAAGCCGATTTCACTAAAATTTAACAGAGGTATTGGCGAATAATGGAAGTGTATAAGGATTGTTTGTTACTGCAGGGATCGCGCTTTGCGGCTATGCTATAAGCCACTAAAGTTATTATTTTTAAAAACGTGGTTTTGTGTCCAAGTTTGCTCCTCGAGAAGAACACAAAGCAAGTTGATTTTACCACTTACTGACCCGTCGAAACGTTTATTGTGTCATATCTGACTCCGATTTTTTTTATTTCAACTTTAATTAAAAGTTATTAGCTTTTAAAGGGGTAAAATTGTCCATGTTAGAATTTGAAGCATCATATCTTCCCTTTGAAAGCCTATTTAAAAATTTTGAGTTAGATATGACAATCTATAATACACCTAGTTTACCTCCCTGCAGTATCAACTCATGAAATTCTCTATCCGCGCTGAAGTTCTTGAACACAAAATTGCTTGTTTTTACGCTTCCGAAGGCTTCCCGAGCAAAAACGAATGCAAAAAAAATATATATTTATGGTAATTTTACTAATTTTAATCCACGGGCTATTGTCAACTCTTCATGCAGAAAGAACAGTGCGTTGTATTTTACCAGAAAGCGCTTTGCACGTGCAATTATTGATGCAGAAACATTACAGAGCTTGTTCGTGAATATTTCGCGCATTTTCGGTATCAGCCGTCGCACTTCGTGCATAGTATTTTCAGAAATGCATACTGATGAGCGGAACCTGTCCCCCGCGACCTTAACCGAGGCGAGTACTTTCAGAAATTGTCATTAGATATCCCATAATATACTAAGTTATTTTTTGGGCGCCAACTTTATGACGTCATTTTTCCGCCAAAATTTGCAAAAATATTTAATCTGTGAAAATGATGAGTTCTGTGCTGTTGTGAAATTTCACGTTAACAACATCAAAACGGAAAAGGTTATTATATCGCGAACTGGCGAGCTATTTTGAGTGAATCTGTGCCCACCGTGAAAATGCGTGAGTAATTGAAGAAAAAAATAATGGTAAACACAAACGCGGAAAAAGCATAATGCCACTTTAATTCTCCTTCTCAGTGTTTCTTCGGTATTCTTCGGCATTTGTCGGTATTCTTCGGTATTCTTCGGTATTCTTCGGCATTCTTGTACAATAAAACACTAAGCTATATAATCAATCTGCATGGAGACGTCACTATCGTATTTTCGATGATTCGATTGGACCGTTACTTTCGGGTGGGCCGTTACTTTCGGGACTATTCTGTATAGTATCTTATACATGATACATGGGTTTATATTTATTATTATTTACTTATTGCAACTTAGGAATAAAAGGGATATACATGTAGTTATAAACTGAATACAGAGATTCCAGCGAATCGACGTTTCAGGATGACCCTGTTAACATCACTATCCTATGCTGTGTTGTTATAAAGGCCTGAGGCAATAAGAACTAAGACTACTTCCCTCAGAGCCAGGTGTTTGTAAAATATAGTTACTGTAGCCATTTGGGTTCAGGCCACTTACCTTTCAAGTCTTTGACATAATACATGGTCAAGTCGAAAATGTCTTCCTCTAGACCTAAATCAAGGAAAGAGGGACAGAAAACTATCACGCTCCACAGAGCACATAAGCCCTTATCCCCCCGGGGATCAGGAAGGTAAGGTCACGGCCGATACTTCAGACGAGTATACACTCAAATTTAGCAGATAGATTAAACTAAGCCCTTGGTGCCAGTGAATAAAGAAAATCTATACGACTAAGTTTTAGATAGAGCCAAAAATATATATTTTCAAAAGGCGAAGAATAATCCTTTTTTTTTTGCCTTAAAATTGCCTTAAACGTCGCCTTAAATCTCAGCTTTTAAATAATTTTTACAATTCTATGTGATTAGAATTTTATAGTATTTTGTATTATATTTTATCATTGTATTTTATCATTGTATTTTATCATTGTATTTTATCATTTTATCATTGCCTCTGAAAATCCCCTTTGGGGACGTGGTAATAAAGTATGTATGTATGTATGTATGTAATTCCGCACGACAGATTTAATATCATGTGAAACTTTGGGAACATTTTTTCCTCAAAAGATTGCAAAAAAAACAAAATCAAAGGCAAATTATGACTGACAAGTGCCCATCTTTGGGGCGTTTTTATTCAAGACTAAAAGTAACATTTCAGTGATTGTACATTTTGAAGAAAAAACGGGAGAATCACGTTTGAATAGATAACATGGAGCAACCTTAATACTAAGCTGGCATTTTCATTCAGTATTGAGAGTAAACATTAGCCTCACCTGATATGTATTCTTCGATACTTTCAGGCGATGAATCATCGTCATCGTCATCGTCACTTTGAGCTTTTTCAGCATGTGATGGTTTCCTTTCTGTGGATAGCTGCTTTTTTGCTTCTGCCAGATCATCTTTCCATTGCCTTAAGGCTTTCGTTGCTGCCATCTTTATCCGGAAATCGTCATGAGGACCTGAGATAGGTTTTGGTGGCGGCTCTATCCCTCCGAACCAGCGCCAGTGGCTTGCGGCCTTAAGTTCAGCCTGAAAGTTGAACTCTTCAGGGGTGTCTGGGTAGTTTTCTTTCATGTAGTCTACGATGGCTTGCACGAGTGTTTTAAAATGAATCATGGACATTCCTCCTCGACAATTTGGTGGAACTATAGATTTTGTCCAACGAAGCGATTTAAGGCTTTTCAGTAGTTGCCCAGTACTTTCAGCTCTCCTTGGGCTCTTAGTCTATGAAAAAATAAAAAGAAGGAAAAAAAATCAGATGGACACTAAGTGCAACAAGACCCTATACAACTGCGGATATCCATATTGCCCTGAGAACCGATATAGGTCATGGAGACAGAGCAGTGTCTGCTAGATGTAATATGTGATTGATGTATGTTTTTAAATGTCATGATAATTTTGAGGTTTTTGGGTCAAACTGCTCCAAATTAAAACTAAGTACCTTTGTCGTACACGAAATGCTTATAGAATACTAAAGAGGAAGATATCACGTGAATTTTAGAAGAGAAAATAAACCATAATCAGAGTTTTAGTTAATTTTCCAAGAGAGAAGCGATAAACTTGAAAAATTGTCAAGATGCAATCCATTTCCATCCTGGCCATCTGCAGCCCAAGACACTTATTTTTACCCTTAGAGCACTAGTAGAATAATTTGAAACAAAACTGGACCCTTATTTTGGGGTTTACGCTGATATAAAGATGTCTTTCGGCTTTTTAAAGTAACACTTAAAATGGTGACATAGCCCCTTTTACTATAGTTTTATTTTGAATTTTATTTAGAATAGATGTTTTAACTTTTGCAAAAATTTTAATGTTAATATAATAATTATTTTTTACTCAGTTGTTACTAATTAGTGTGTAAAACGCTACTGAGAACGAATGACACTTAAATATGCATGGCAATATGAATTTATTTCTTAATTACATCTACTTGTAGAGTAAAGCGATTTTTTTATTCCTATGATCTTCTTATATGGTAGAGAGACATTTGAATGGGTAAAAACACACTTACTCTCAGTCGAACAACACAGATTCCCTCATACTTGGGATGCTTTTCCACGAGAATATCTGATGTATTTTGAATAACCGTTTCCCAGAGGCGAACCGACGTGGCTCTTTTCTTCGCTCTTTTGTCCGCTCTTGATGTTTGGTCTTGATCAAGAGGGTAATACAAGGCACGATTTGTAGCAAGCCAGACTACAATTTAAGTGACAACGAAATAAGTGTAAAACAGGATTAAGCTATTTTATCAGCTTAAAATTTTTCCGAGTAAAACCGTCATCCGAGAGTTTCTTTTATGCAGCTATACTGTATTTTTCTTAACCGATCTTAACTGATCAACTGATCATCTAAACGAAACAATATTATAACTTGTTTAAGGTGTAATATATATGACAGTGATTTTTTATTTGCTTGATTGAATCTACATGATGTTCTGATAAGAAAATGGAAAAAAAAATTTCGATATCGATTTTCCTTCTCCGCGTTTTGGCCGTCTTAAAACGTGAAATTTCACTTTCGGTGTGTTACAAAACCGCGCAAGAAGAAAGACTGGAAATAGTCCGCTATGACGTCAATAGATGGTTTTCACTCACGTGACCTTCAATCCTGTGGGACTGAAATGACAAAGGCCATGGCGGCCATGTTGGTGCACATAACAAAGGAAGTTCATTAAAATTCTTTTGTAGTTGTGCACCAACATGGCCGCCGTGACGTAATGTGATCAAAGGGCTCTTAAAGCCATCTCGTTAATGCGAGAGAATGTAAGGTTAATAAACAACAACAACAACAACAACAACAAGAATTGGAAAAGTTGGGTGCCTTTGATAGGTAAATGTAGTAAAGACGTGATAGGTAATTCTTGGTTTTCACGTGACGTCATCAAATTCGAAAATCATAAATTGTAATGCCTTCTGAATTTATATGTCCACCAGGTTGAAGATGACTTAAAAATAAATCTTTTCACAAGTATCCAACCCGGTAGCGTCTTTCGTTTTGAAAAAACAGCATTTTGAATTTCTGACTTTTCACCCTACGTGACACCAACATGGCGTCCGTGACAAAGCTTTTTCCTATGAAACAAGGGCCTCTCCTCGTGATTTTTGGCACTTTGGGCAGTTAAAGTATTAGGAATGCAGTTTATGCGAATGAATAGTAGTTCACGAGAGAAAAGTAATCGCTTTCAGAGCGAAAGTGAAGTCCAGATGTTTTTATTGATTTCCGGCGGCCATCTTGGTGCCCCTCGGAGGGGCACCAAGATGGCGTTTCCATACAAAGCTCTGTAAATTTGAGTCGAGTGCTTCGGCGAATAATTCAACAACGGGATACTGCACAGATCTGAGACTTAGCGAAGTTTTTTATTTGTTACTCTTTTATAACATTACAAATTATTGGCTTCTTTCACTAAATAGTTTCGATTCTAAAACATTATATATTGGTGTCCCTCCGGGATGGCGTTTCCATACAAAGCTCTGTAAATTTGAGTCGAATGCTTCGGCGAATAATTCAACAACGGAATATTGCACAGATCTGAGACTTCGCGAAGTTGTTTATTTGTTACTCTTTTATAACATTACAAATTATTGGCTTCCTTCGCTAATTCGTTTCGATTTTAGACCATTTTAAAATTTTATGGCGTGACAGTGAAAACCAAGAATATGTGTAAAGCTGCTAAATGGTTTATTGAAGTTGAAAGATGGAAAATACCTGTAGGTCTAATCGTAGAGTTAGACATTGCAGTCATAGAGGACTTAAGGGCTCTTTTAGGAGCCACCAAATCAATAAAAGTCATGAGCAACAAAATAATCACGAGTATGAATATAAATAATTTTCATGTTAATTTAGCGTATTTGTTCAAAATAGTCTTCATTTTACAGCTGAGGGGAAACTTCAACTTGATTATATTAAGCGAATGAGCCGAGGCCAATTTGGTTGCTACGGGGGAAAATTATGAGGAGGGATGGGGGTGGCAAAACTACTTAGATTCAATCTATCTTTAGAGAGCCCTTTTACTTAGTTAATTTTCTATGTTTTGTATCAGTCACAGTATTTTAGTAGCAATGACTTGTATGGCATTACAATGGCGATTTTCTTATCAATCGAAATTTGGGAAAGATGTTCGAAGGTTAAAAAATATTTACTATCTTTATTTATTCATATTTAAACAAAACTAAAACATATTGCAACGATTTTCATTTGGGATTAAAATTGATTTACTAGCAATGTTTTTAAACAGCCAATTTATATGTGCAGTGTATATATGGATGTATGAGACAAAACAAGAACTTTGTGCATGTGAATAAGTTCAGTAAAAAGACTTCAGTAAAAAAGGAATGTTTTATCTAAATACTTCACTAAGGTAGACTATTGTAAAAAAGGCAAATGAAAATATTTTACTTGTCGCTTTTTCCGTCAACTAAAAAATTGTGTACCTTCGGGCAGAATGGTGACTCTTGTAGGAATAGAGCTGGTGATAAGATTTCGTTTCCTTTTATAGCTGAAGCTGTTTTCAAAACATCTCGGCTTAAAGAAGCCTTGGTAAAAACGACAAGCGACCTGGCCCCGAAAATTGCGACATGAGACGTTCTGAACAGCGAGAAGCGGCTCGATTCTGCTTCAAAAATACGACAAATTACGACAGCGACTTTAGAAGGTTGTGCAATTTACCAATAAAAATTAAACATTATTGACCATATCGTTCATATCAACACCCGACGGCCAACGGTCTGTTTTAATGATCAATTTGTTATTGAAACGACTACCAACCTCGTTCCCAAGGCCCCTATCTTCCTCTCTCTTGGATCGGAGGTGCAGTTAGAGTACACCCTAGACTCCCGGTATACACATACATATCCGTGACCTTTGATTTTTGATTTTTTGGCGCAAATTGGTTTTAACAAGCTTAATAATTTTCCTTCGAACATTTTTATTTTAAAAAGAGACTTTTCTTTTGATCTTGATGAAAAATTGCACTTTATCAAATAAAGACAAATAAGTGACAGGTCACGCGTGTGGTTTCCGTTCGAATTACACGCACCGGCTCCCCCGACGGTGTCAATTTGCGCGAGGGCAAAAGTAACGACCCTCCCCTCGGGTGAATGTCATTTTGTCTCTGTGACGCGGTCGCTAAGCTTTAGTATTCGAATTTCGTGGTACAGCCGTTTGGATCGCGGACAATGGCGAAGCGAAGATGGCCAGAATCGCTCCAAAACGGAGCCCTTTTAGAGCCCCTGAAAGGGAATTTGGAAGCTAGCACGATTCGCACGGGTAGACATTTAACCTGCGGCCTCACTGGTGGCAATTCGGGGAGCTTGAGTTGAATTGTTTAGAAATTATTGGCTTTCGCGTGGCGAGGGTTCGCTCAGAGGTCTCCAGCCTTCCCTTCTTTTATAGTGGATAGTGGGGCGAGTGACAAAAGTTGTAAAAATGCATTTAAACCGGTCAGGATACATCAAGAGACAATAAAGTAAAGGTGAGAAGACTTTAGTGTGTAATATTTTCGATTTTTCTATCGCTTATCAATTCCGTGACAAATCGTATTATTACCTAGTATATTTCATTACTGTGTACTGGATATCACGATTGGTCTGCCTGTGGGATCATCCAATTTAAATCTTTGATGTGTGCCACAACGCATCGGATAAATGTTTCCGCTTATCCGCGTTTGTAGATCTTTATATATAAGATTTAAACATCTAAGAATTTTACGGAGATTTTAAAGAAGAAAAGAACTGATCCATGACCTATGGTCGCTACAATGTCTGTCATTGATCGATCAGAGTCCGTTCACGCATATTCATTGCTATTTACTCATGCGCGTAGCGGCATGAGGTAAGGTTTCGGCTCCGTTTTTCTTGTTATTTTTATTATTATTATTATTATTATTATTATTATTATTATTATTATTATTTTTATTTTTTGTGTCACGATTTTGCATGCAAATTTATGCACGCATATTTTAAATTGTACACTTCCGGTTCATAGCTTTTCCACTACACTTCCTGTTTAGTGACTTCCGGCTACTCTCACTTCCGGTAAAAGAGCGTTATTCAAGTGTCACGACAGCGTCTCCTACAACCCTACTTACATTAGCAATGTTCATGTTTGGTATATATAAGTCTTAGAAGAATCATTCCCTTCATTGTGGTACAGCCTACTTACGCATGCGCATGAGTATAGGCTGCTAGGAGCCTCTTGTTTAAGACTTAAATTCAGTCAGGAAGTCAGGACAAAAAGTGCATATCCTTAGAATTCCTCTATTCCTCAAAGAAAGAATTGAGCAAATATTTATTTTTCCAACTTTAATTTTATTTTTAAGATTCGCTCTCTCCCGTTCTTTCTAATCTTCCGGAAACCGGACATTCCACAATGATAAAAAGGAAACTTTATTACGAAAGCTGTCAAAGCCAGATAAACACTGAAAAGCAATTTTCACTACTTTTTACTTCAACTGAGTCTCAAGCTGTCGCAGTGCTATATTTTTCTGACTTTTCTGTCTTTTCTTGTGATCTTCACCGGAAATGTTTCTGTCTTTCCTGCACGCCACAACCGTGGATCCGGAAAAAAAGTGAAAAAACGTTTATCAAATGTTTTTTACTTGAGTAGTATTGGCACTCAAATAATAGGGCCATTTATATGACAGAAAATAAGACGCGTCTTATCTAAGACGCGAACCGCTCGTATAAACAGTACAAAATAAGCATTCGTGTCTTATTTTAGACGCGACTTATTTTTTAAGTTCTTATTTGGTCCGCGTCTTAAATAAGACGTGAACTTCCTCGTATAAATGCTTTCGTGTCCTAAATAAGACGTGAACAACAAGTGCGCCATATCAAAATAAGACGCGAACCATTTATACGTGATCTTCGCGTCTTATGTTGGACGCAAACGTATAAATGGTACACTTCGCATCTTATTTAAGTCGCGTCTTAGATAAGACGCGTCTTATTTTCTCCCGTATAAATGGCCCTAATATCTTCTCAGTTAAGTCCGTAATAATGCCAATGTATGCCTTGAATCGAAACGCTGAAATCGTTTATAAAATGGTTGTTAAAATGCTTGCTTTGTCATTCAATTCAGAACAACAAACTTTTACTTGTACACGAATAGAACTGTAGAAAGAATTGCAGCAAACAATAACTTCTACATTTGCACAATTAGTTTGTTCAGCAAAATCACGAGATCCCTTGCATACAACAACAACAACAACAACAACTTTATTTCAGTATTCCCATTTCTATACATGGTATTACCGAATCAATTACAATAAGGAAATTAAAATTAGTTTAATTACAATGAAGAAATCTAAGTAGAATAAAATGTATATTCATGTATTTTTAAAACAATGACGAGTATTACTGACTATATATGTTTTGCTCTTGTTTTCATTGCTTGTGTGACAAAAGCAGCAGTCAACCTGCTAATATGTGGGTCAGTATTGTTGAAAAGAAATAAAACCTTCTCATGATAATTGAATTTTTGAAATAATCTATTTTGTTTAATAATTTTCTCAAAAAGGGCATTTCGTGATTCATCATATAACATACAGTGAAATAAAAAGTGCATTTCATCTTCAACTGAATTAAGTGTACAGTGAGTGCAAATTCTAAGGTGTTCAGGAGTTTTAGAGATTGTAAATCGTCCATTTTCAATTCTTAAGGTGTGATTCCCAATCCTAAATTTAGAAGTAATTTGTCTATGTTCAGGATTTTTGATATGGTTAATAAAATCAGAGTATTTCGTTTCATTTTTAAAGACCGCATAAAATTTAAGTTTTTTATTTGCTTTAATCTGATTGAGTTGGTGATTTTTTAGACTCACAAAAATATTCTGTTTTGCATTTGACAAGAAAAAAGACGGGTTGCTTAAGTTTATTGCAGTCTTGTCAATATTGACGTTTGTACAGAGAGAATTAATTTTATTAATCAAACCTGTTTTATTTTCTTGAGCCATGTTATTAGAAATGATTAAGCAGAGTTTAGCAATGCTGTCATTTGGTTGATTTTCCAGGTGAATCCAAAATTTAAGAATATTCAGTGAAATTTGCAATTTCAAAGGTAATCTTCCAAGTTCATTTCTAGATGCTACATTTGGTGAACGTTTATTCACACCTAAACACATCTTACAAAAATAAATGTGTGTTTTTTCAATCGTGTCTTTTTCCCAGCTGCTGTTATCATATTTGTCATAAACACCCCATACTTCTGAACAGTATGTTAAAATCGGGAGGAACAAAGTGTCAAAAAGCTTATTGTTAATGTTGATTGGTAATCCTAAGAAATCAAGATAACGTCGTGTAGCGAAAATAGACCTTCTTGTTTTTTCTTTTAATTTTTCTTTATGATTAGTGAAACTTCCATTAGCAGAAAAGTTCACACCAAGATAGGTATAATTGTTAGTAATCTCAATAGTTTCAGTATTAATGTGAAATTTATATTTGTCTTTTATTGATTTTCTACTTTTCTTTTGAAATATGATCACTTTTGTTTTGATTGGATTAATGTTGAGTAACCAGTCCTGACAATATTTTGACAATCTATTGAGACTGTGTTGTAATCCTTCAGCTGAATTAGATATTAAAAGTAAATCATCAGCATAAAGGAGACAATTAAGGTAAGAGCCATCTGGTAGTGGGATAGGATCTAACGAATTTTTATGAAGAATGTAAGGTAGTTCATTTAAATAGAGATTAAAAAGTAGCGGAGAGAGAATACAACCTTGTCTAACACCTTTATCGTAGTTAAAAAATTCAGATCGGTTATATCCGTCTTTCACACAACATTTTGACTGCATATACATGCTAGAAATTACGTCATAGAATTTACCACCAATGTCATATTTCAACAATTTGTGTAATAAACCTTGATGCCAAATTGAATCAAATGCCTTTTTAAAATCAACAAAACAGGTATATAATTTGCCCTTGGGTGTATGAGTGACATGTTTGTCAATTAAAGTTTTGAGGGTGAAAATATGATCCGATGTACGATGACCAGGTAAAAAGCCTATTTGAGTGCGATGTATGATTTTATGTTTGTGTGAAAAATTGAGTAACCTGTTATTAAGAATAGCACAGAAAAGTTTCCCAAGACAACTGCTGATACAAATTCCTCGATAATTAGAAGGGTCATCTTTGTTTCCTGATTTATGTAGTGCAGTAATCATCCCATCACTCCAAGCTGTGGGATAAGCTCCAGATTTTAATACAAGTGTAAAAAGTTTTACTAGTGATGACCTTATGAATCTGAAGCTAGTTTTCAGCATTTCATTGCGTATTCTGTCAGAACCAGGGGCCTTCTTGTTTTTAAGCTTTTTAATTGCTTTTTTGATCTCTTCATTAGATATTGGATAATCTAATTCAGACAGGGCTCGAAATTAAAAAAAAAGTTCAGTCGCCATTTTGCGACTAAATACGAAAATCAAGTCGCAAGTTCACAAATTTTAGTCGCAAAACTAAGTAACCACAATTAGTTAATAAATAACTTTGACTAACAAATGATAAACAAGACTTGATTTTATTACTTCAACAGCTTTCATGTTAGCTAATGATGACTGTGTACAGAACGAAACATGTAATACTATAAACTTGGCCGCCACAATCGTAACGATTTTCTCGATCTTAAAACTAGTGTTTAATCCCATACAACTCAAAATTATATTTTTGGTGAAATTAAAAGATTTCCAGCTTCAAGAAAGGATACAATCTTGGAACATCTCCACTAAAACGTCCGTCATCGTTGCGAAATTGATGATACTTTGGCCGATTCTACTGGCCGCAAACGGCCACGGTTTAACAAACCAAAATATGAGCCTGTAATACATATGAAGAAGAAACCGCTGCAATGGCGGCCGATTGAGGGAACGGCGCTGCGTACGTAACACTGCTGGTAAATTAGGTACAATTTTACCCTATATCTTCAAATTTCTACGATAATCAAGGCACACAACAACATATTTTTTCACTTCTTTATTTATTTCGGCAAAAATAGTGGCAAGTAGCGACTAGTAGTCTTTTTATTTCGTTATCGGCCAAGGCGAAAACTACTCGCAAATTTGCGACTCCTCCGGAAGTTTCAGTCGCAAACACAAATATTAAGTCGCAAATGCGACTGTATTGGTCGCAATTTCGAGCCCTGTCAGAGTGTACGTTCTTGTTTTCTTCTAACAGTTTTTTCTCCTCCAGTACGTTCAAATGAAAAGATGATAACTTGTTCTGCTCTGGAGCGGAATGTAGATTTTTAAAATGATCATGAAGTTTTTTAACCGGAGCATCATTATTACTTTCTCTTGCAGAGATATCATTCTCTTTCATAGACTTAAGAGTATCCCAGAATTTGTTATTGTTTTTGCTATTAACTAAGTCATTGATTTTAGAATTGAAAAACAACCGTTTTTTGTATTTAAGTAACTTTTTGAAAGTTTTATTTTGCAGATGATATTCTTTTCTTATTTCAATATCTAGAGGATTGCATAATCAAAGCGCAATTTTTATCACCGTCAATACATTCCACCATGTACCTAAATCTAATAATGGCAATGATTTCGTTCGCGTGATCGGTAGTTCATCAAATGATAACATACTATGAGAACTCAAAGCCATTCATTTCATAAATTGAACTTAGCAATTATTGTTTTTGCTCCCTTGCCATTTAACTTCCTCAGAACGTCTCCATTCATTTTAAAAATACACCGTGAAATTTTCAGTCAAACTGCGTTTCCCAAGAACATTTGACCTTTTTTACCCTTCTAAATGAGCACTAATGGCTTTACGACATATGATTGACAAGAAAAACACAAATTTCTTGAACCTTTGAAGATCAATGCCGTCTCGGACACATCCACGTAAAAACAAATTTGAAAGATTGATATGTAACGCTATATATCAAAACTTAAAAAAAAATTATGACATGCCAATTCCCTAGGGAAATTAACATAGGTCCGGGAGTACTCCCCAAAAATTTTAGTGGCGGTGTATCCGATAAAATCCTAACAACTTCTTGATATTTTCTTCGTATTGGCACTCAAATAATATCTTCTCAATTAAGTCCGTAATAATAAGTTCCAATGTCTGTCTTGAATTGAAACGCTCAGATCGCTTATAAAATGGTTGTTAAAATGCTTGCTTTGTCAACAACAAAATTTTACTTGTATACGAATAGAACTGTAGAGAGAATTGCAGCAAACAAGAAATAGTTTGACGAAGTCTGCAAAATCACGAGGTCCCTTGCATACTATTGCATAATCAAAGCGCAATTTTTATCACCGTCAATACATTCTACCATGTACCTAAATCTATTAATGGCAATGATTTGAAATTTGAAAGATTATTGATACCGTAGGTAACGTGAGATATCGAAACTAAATAAGAACTGTAATACCTTTGTGGTGACGTAGCGTGAGATAATTATGACAAGTTCATGACATCCCAATACCCTAGGGAAATTAACAATCGGTCCGGGGGTGCTCCTCAAAAAACGCAAAGTTCATGCTATTTTGCTCTGCCATATCGCTCATATTAAAACACAAACTTTTCTGTCCCATTTAACTTTCTTAAAACGTCTCCATTCGTAAAAATACACCGTGAAATTCTCAAACTGCGTTTCCCAAGAAAACGCATCCCTTCTAAAGCAGCTTCAATGGCTTTACGACAAATGATTGAAACTGATAGGTAACGTGATCGAAACTTAAAGAAGGACTTAATACCTTTGCGGTAACGTAATGTGAGATATGACAAGTTCATGACAAGTTCATGACAAGTTCTGACATCCCAATACCCTTGGGAAATTAACAATAGGTCCGGGGGTGCTCCCCAAAAATTTTAGTGGCAGTATGTGACGCCTTTCTTGAAATCCTAACCGGTTTAAGCAACCATATCCTCAATGCCCTAATATAGCTTCTATAAAGAAGGGACAAGAAACCCCCCCCGGACAAAAGTCCACAAAATTTTGTTAACAACTTTTGTCCCTTTTCGTACTCGACTCCGAAATCTCGCTTAATGCGCATGCGCATTAACGAGATAAAAACCACCCATACAAGAATGCTAGTGCCGCGATTTCTCAGTTCCTCCGTTTTTTGGTGCGTGTTGCTACAACCATTGACAACACACCTTAATAGAACCATGTTTCTTCCTCTGGACGCATCAAAAAATGTGAGAAACTGAGAAACCTCGACACTGGCATTCCTGTATTGACGTCACAGCGGACTATTTCCAGTCTTTCTTCTCGCGCGGTTTTGTAACACACCGGAAGTGAAATTTCACGTTTTTAGACGGCTACAACGCAGAGAAGAAAAATCGATATCGAATTCTTTTTTCCATTTTCTTATCAGAACATCATGTAGATTCGATCAAGCAAATAAAAAAAATCACTGTCAAATACACTTTAAAATTCATTGGTATGAAAGCAAAGGAGATGTCTGCGCGCAGGCTACCGTATTAAAAAAAGGTGAATAAATATATTTTTTTATTTGGCACAGCATTCTACAGTGCAAATACACATCAAAACGAGTGCAAATATGACACGTTATTACCGCGCGCTAGGAAAAACTCTTTCAAAAACATCGATTTTGGAGAGAATGACTGTCGTACAGTAAACAATTAATTCAGCGAAAAGTTGTATAACACGACTGGGCATTTTTACTCGTCAATTTCCTCTAGATATTATGAGATATTATGCTTGCAAAGCGTTAAGGATAATACGCAAGCGCGAGTAAGAGCGCGTAGTACATTTGAATTTTCAAACACGAGTGGTAGGCTGAATCTTAATGCTTCTTCAGTATCATTAAAATAAACCGTCTCCGAGTTGAGCTTAGCCGGTTTATCGAAGTGAGGCCTTGTCTGAAAACTCGAGTTGTGATGATGACGTCGTATGACCTAAAAATGTCATGAATAGCAATATACGTCATTTTGGATCCGCATCAAAAACTAATTTAATAGGTTCCAAAACTCGTGAGACTGGGTGAGCCAGAGAAAATGTGGTGAAGAAAATAAGGAACAAAATTTAAAACTCTGGATTTCTGTAAACATTGCTGTCAAAACATTACTTTCCTCGATTTATAGGCCATACTGACACAAACGCTTTTTAAAATCAAAATGTCCCGGCCGAAGCGGTACATCAGGGGCTCATTTAAAAGGAAAGCGACAGATAATTACCCAGATACTGGCATGTCCAGTAAGGAAACGGAAATTCGAAAAAAATAGATCCAAGACTAATATGCACTTAATTTCTTGTTTTCATTCTTAACGTGTATTGTACCTGTACATGCATCTCCAAATTTCTCCTCCTTTGTATTCCATGTAGTACACGAGAGCCCACCTGTATCTGAAATGTTATCAAATGGTGGACTCTCCTCTGTCCCAGCCCTGTAAACAGCGAATTCGCTCAGCGACATCTCCTCTTTACTTTTCGTGGTTCAGAGATCTGGAAAGTAAGATACATAATATGAACGATCGAGATGAATTGGCACAGCAAACAAATGTAGTGACTGAGAGCGCAAATTTGTAAAAATAGGAAGGATTAAATTATCGTTACCGCAACAGAGTTTTAGACTTAATAGTTGCACGGTCAACGTTAAACTAACTGGTTTATTCTCTTGTAGATATCCAAAGGTACTGAAATTTAGAAAAATTCGGTGTATAATTATATCATCATCTATAATCCCACACAAGCAACTATGGTATTCTTTTCATATTTTTCAAACTGTCCAAATTAAAGATTAATTTGGATAGTTTTCGTATGGACTTTGCGGTCGTTTGTTTTTGTTTTCAAATGACGAGCTCGCTCGTGATTGGTTCTTTCGGGAATTTTCGACTGCGTTAAATTCAATCGTCGAGGCATTAGGTGCGCAATGCATTTTGGGTCACACTGGGCCTTTAAAAAGTTAAAACTATCAAATTACTCAGAAATTGGATAGTTTCTTTCAGCCAATCAAAACTCAAGAAAAACAATAGAAATAAAATTTTAACCAATCAGCGCGCAGCCATACAGCAGACTCAGCCGTTCAGCAAGTGTTTCGCTGAAATGGCGAGCGAGATTTTTGTATCGAGCGATTTATTTGATGAGGTTTATGCGGACGAACAGCCAGCAGGGAATCGGCAAGAAGATAGCCAGTTTCCCGAGATTAGCTTTTGCAGTTTGATAACAACTGATAAACACTTTAAAGATAGCCAAAAATATACTAGGTCTTATTCAGGTGACAATCTAATATATATAAAGGGCAATAGAATTACTTCTGTCTAAAAAGACAAATAGGAATATACAATCATATAAATGTACGCTGTCTTTTGCAGGAAATGTAAAGATGGCCAGATACATGTAATTAATTTGCTATCTACAGCTGCTAAAGAACCAAACCGTGCATGTATTTTATGTGTGTAATTAAGCCTTATTTTCTAGAAGCATCTGTTTCATAAGTTGAAAAAAAAATTATGCATGTATATACATACTTCGAGAGCTTATATTTACACCTGAAATTATTATCAATAGCAATTTATTGTAACAGAAAGGTCCCAAAATAATGGTTTGAGTATAGTGAGTATGGTATAATTTTGTTATTTGTACATTGACTTATACTGTAATGAAGTTGTACAATTTTAAATTTGTAGCTTAATTATAAAAACTGATCAAAATTTCTGAAAGGTATTTAGTCTATGTTTTTACATACCTGTTATTGACTGCAATGCAAGAACATGCAGACTTTGACAAATATGTAAGTTACATGATGGTAATCCAGATAGATTACCTCAAACATGCATTGTACTGATCATTGATTGTAATGCAATGGGTAATGAAAGCCTTATTAGCTATAGTGGACCCAAACTTAACACTACACATGGCTACAGTACTGGGCAAAAGTAATGGAAATGATAAACGAATATCGTTTCTTTGTCACTATGCATGGATGCATGTGAACTTTGGAAAATGCCTGGTTCATATGTAGGATTTAAGCTGTCAAAAATCCTGTGATGGGTAAACAAAGGAGCTACAATTAAATTAAATTATCTTGAACCGTACTTGACCGTACACATCTTTTGTTTTTTGATCACACGCTATAACTGCATGGATGCATGTGAACCTTTGGAAAATAAATATGTATCCTACGCAGCGTTAATTGTAGTTACGTGAAAAAGTGTTAAGTTTAACGCTGTAAAAAGTGTTAAAAATGAAACTAGACGTTTCGGCAATGCTGCCTTCATCAGTAATATATATAGATAGCCTGAGCCTAACAGCGTCACTCTTTGAACAGACTTAATTGAGGTGAAAGGTCGGAAGCACACGAATAAAATTGACGACCGGGCTATCTTTTAATTTTAGCAATTCTCAAAAACAGACTTACGCGACCGTTTGCACAGTACATTTAGACCGTACAAAAGTTCACAAAAACAACTTTTTTTCCGTCTAGAATAATTAGTACGACTAATTTCCAAATAAAATACACCTGCTGCTTATAAAAATTGTCCGAGAAACTGATTTGGAAATCAAAATTGCAAAAAATCTGAAAAAATATACACAAACATACTTGCATAAGACCGCACGAGTGAAGTTTACAACTATAAAATCCAAGACTTGTTTTGTTTTGTTTACATAAAATCGCTTTTCAACCTATGTAATGAATGAACAAACACATAAAAATGGACAACACAATCTTCTTTCGAAAAATTTTATTCAAATCTCCATAACTTTATGTTTAAAAGCAAAACGCGAACCATTCGAGGCCGAGATGTCTCCGATGAAAGAAATCAAAACAACTGAATTTAATTGAGCGCGTTATAAACAATTCTCCCGAAAACTAGCGAGAACACAAAAAAGTCAATCACAGATTGATATCAACATAAATTCCCATCGAAAAATGTATTTTGTTTTACCTTTAAGTCCCTCCACTGCTTCGAAATTGTTTAAATCTCCGCTTCTTCAGCTCTGAAACCCGAAGTGACAAACATCTTCCCGCATTGCTCCCATCCTCGAAGCAAGATTTGTCTCTGAAAGCTCTTCTATTTCCACTATAGCAGCTTCTGAATATCCCTTAATTAGTATCCCTGTCTTGAGAAGCAAACCGCGAAAAAATTCAGGAGAATAACGACTTTAATTTAAACGGTTTTCTCCGCTAAACACAGCAGTGTTTTCCCAGGTGACGTGAAATTGCAATGTTGTTGGGTGGCGTCATACGCGCATGTTTTGCGACGGTCTACGCGCCCGCGAGTTAACCCTAAGCGACGGCGTCGGCGGCGGCGGCGACGGGCACACAACGCGCCCGCGAAACATTCCGCTAGCCATGACCATGAAAAATGACGAGGATGGGTTCTATGGTTCTCTGGTTCTATGAGTATGGCGCTCCGCGCGGGCCTTCGGCCCGCAGAGCTCCACTAGTAAACACATTTCTACTACTGATGAAGGCAGCATTGCCGAGACGTCTAGTTTCATTTTTACAGCGTTAAACTTAACACTTTTTCACGTAACCTTTGAAAAATGCTTTGTTCATATGTAGGATTTAAGCTGTCAAAAAAAAACTGATCCTGTGAAAATGATTTCAAATGTTTTTTCACAGGTTTTAACCCTGTGAAATGTTCCCTGTTCACAGGTTTTGGGATTATGCACCCTGTGAAAAAACCTGCGAAGAAGCGTCTGAAGAAACTAATATTTCGCAGGTTTTTTCACTGGCTTTAATGCACCTTTCATTGTTTTGAACAGGTTATTATTTCTAATAATCTGCATACATGCTCACTGAAATGGAACAACAGGTCATTATTGTGGTCAGTGAGGTGGAACAGGAGGTTATTATTAAAAATAATAACCTCCTGTTCCACCTCACTGATCGCAATAATAACCTACTGTTCCACCTCAGTGATTTTCTAGAATCTTCTCAATTTAGCACATCAGCATAATTTATCAAAAATTCCAACATGGATAACACTCACAACACCCCTGACAAATACTTTTGATGTAAGTGTCAACAAAGTTAACAAAACATCCCTCTGGACCAACAACATACACCCTGTATCTCCGAGGGACTTATGTTTTTAGGTTTTCAACTACCTTGGTTAATCGTTTTAAATAAACCTTTACTATAGACACTATAAGGCAAAATCTCAATATTTTCCATTACATTGAACGTGGAATGAAAAATTATCGACAGTGAATTTCCTATTTTTATCTAAAGCTAGACTATGAGCAGTCTCTCTTTCCCAGCTTAGTCCATCAATCGAGGAACGAAAAAACATTAGCGAATGGATAATGGCCGCGCGAAACTGGAGGCGCCCCAGTTTCGCACGGCCATTACCTTTCGCTAATGTTTCTTCGTTTCTCGCTCGATGGACTAAGCTGGGAAAGAGAGACTGCTCGTAGTCTAATCTAAAGCCCATATCCCCAAATTTCTGATTATTACTACTGCTGACTGTCAACGAACTTTTTACCCTTGTCATGTAAGAATTGAAACGTTTCAAAAGTGTACTATTAAAATTTCACTTCGCTAGCTCACATTTTTTCCAAGATTGCATCCTCCTGATTCCTTTTTCCTATTTTGCGGTAACTTGAGAACTTTATACGCATCGTGTTGTAAAAAGTATCCTACTTGGCCAGTAAAGAATATCACAAACGGCGCTTCACATCGCATCACCGCGTTTCATCGAGGTCATAGTTGATCAATTCTAAACTGATTGTAACGGCAAGAAAAAATTCGCCCATGGGAGTCATTACAATGATTAAAATGCTTGCACAATCCTTACGGGATTTAGACAATCACTACTGTCACTAATGAGCAAAATTTCACAGCAAGTCGTTGGTTTGCTTGTTCTTAAACAATGAAAAGGTGCATTAAAACGGATAATGCCCTCGCTCCTCGGCCTTCTTAAAAATAATGACCTCGCGCTACGCGCTCGGTCATTATTTTTAAGAAGGCCTCGGAGCTCGGGCATTATCCCTTACATAATTCACAGGTTTTTACATAATTAGGATTTGACCCTGTGAAACGTGCCCTGTTCCCAAGTACAGGTATTAAAAATTTAACACCTTGTGAAAAAACAGTGAAAAACCTGTGAAAAAACGTGAAAAATTTGATTTCACTGTTTTTTTCACAGGTTTTTTTCACAGTTTTCCCCAGTGTTTTCATAGGTTTTTTCACAGGTTTTGACCCGTGAAACTTGCTCCGTTCACAGGTTATAACAATTTTACACCCTGTGAAAACCCCGTGGAAAAAAAAAAACATGTGAAAAATTAGAGTTAATAGGTTTTTCACAGGTAAATTCACGGGTTTTTCACAGGTTTTCATCCAATAGTTTTAACAGCGACCGAAGAACTACAAGAACTACGTATACAGCGACTAACTAATAGCAGTTTGTTTATCGGCGTACAGTGTGTATTTGTTTGTTATAATTTTTATGCGATACACAATCATTCCCATTTTATGACATAATGTACTCAACTTACAACTCTGACAACATAGAAGATTTAGAAGGCCTTTTCTCTGATGATTCTCTATAAATAAACGGATACCTGATCTTTCAAGACCTTTGAGAACTGAATTTACTCTTCCCTTGTGCAAAATACCGCGGTTTGTATTATGACGCAGGTGTATTTTTATTACTATGGGCATAACAGAGACTACAGGAACAAAAGCGACTGCAGGAACTACAAGAACTACTGAAACTACAAGAACTACAGGAACTACAGCGACTGCAAGAACTACAAGAACTACAGGAACTACAAGAACTACAACGACTACAGGAACTAAAAGTCAAGGGTTGCTCTGAAAGAAAGAAATAGTGCCTGTTTACGCAGATAAAAACGATCTACAGCTGTATATTTAAAGTGTCAAAATTTTTCTGTGCGTTTACGTTTGCAAATGTTTTAGATGTTTATCGGTGTACAGTGTGCATTTGATTGTTATAAATTTTATGCGATACACAATCATTCCCATTTTATGATATAATGTACTCAACTTACAACTCTGATAACATAGAAGATTTAGAAGGCCTTTTCTCTGATGATTCTCTACAAATAAACGGATACTGATCTTTTGAGACCTTTAGAAATTTCATACTCTTCCCTTGTGCAAAATACCGCGGTTAGTATTATGACGCGCAGGTGTATTTTTATTATCTATAACCATAGAGACTTCAATGATCTAATCTAAACTAATACTATAATTCACAACGGTTTCCCATCACTGTGAGTGTAAATGAAAAAAAAAAATACAAAAAAACATTGACATATACAAAATCAGTGATTGGTACAAAGATAAACAGAAAGTGCCGATTTAAAAGCGTCGACGCTGGGCTGATTTACAATGGATGGGTAAGCCGGGTAAACAAAGGAGCTACAATTAATTTAAATTATCTTGAACCGTACTAATGACCGTACATATCTTTTGTTTTTTGATCACACGCTATGACTGAATAACTTAATAGCACCATTTCTATTGGTCAGTTGCTCGAACAAAAGTTCAACATCTATTGTACTGTGCACGGTCAAGGCTGAAAAATGATAACAAAAACATCGACCATAAGAGTAAAAGAAAAAAGAAATCCAAGAATCATTATTTATTAACTAATTTTAACCTTAACTTCATTCTATAAGTTTTCTTTTCATGATGACCGAGATGGTAGGACCTCAATGGCCCCGATTCACCCTGCACTTCCATCATCGGACAATATGCACTTTGGTTAGGAAAGGAAATTTGATTGAGCCCGTCAAAAACGTCACCGCGAAAAAAAGAAATGATGATGAAACTTTTTACGAAAGACAGGTACGTAGACGCCTTAGAAGGCCTTACCAGCGGGATCGTGTACCTGACTTCGTTGTACATCCTCGCACAGGAAAGATACTTTGCGGAGAGAGTTCAGGTAGCGAAAAGCTTTCCTTGTCTTTATGAAGTATTCTACACAGTCCCCTTTTCTAGTGCAGTGGGCAACATCTTATCTTTGCGTTAAGGGGGCTCCGTCAAGTAATTTCGGGCGCACTCGTCTATAACAAACTTTGCGTTATAACATTTTCGGCTTCAACGCGATTGCAATAAAACTTTGGGAAAACAGACAGCTATCATTTAGCAACAATATATTAGAATTTGATTTAACAGGGAACCATAATTTTAGTGACATTAGAGTTTTATTTAACCACAGTTTTTTAACAAAGTCGCGTCCAAAGATAGATCAGTTTGCTGTTACTGTATTTCTGTTAATTAAATTTCTGGAATCAGTTTTTAGTGGAGCACTAGCCGGGCCGAAGGCCCGACTGCGGAGCCCCATACTCATAGAAACCTATGCCCGTCATTTTTCATGGTCATGGCTAGCGGAATGTTTCGCGGGCGCGTGTCTGCAACATGTGTGTCGCGCAAGGCTAACTCGCGGGCGCGTATGACGTCGCAAAACATGCGCGTATGACGCCACACGCGCGGCTACACAGCCGTCAGCTCGGTAAACACTTTTTAAAGTTTTAAAAAAGTTGGATCTTTCGCAGTGTTAGGCGGAGCAGTAAAGTCGTTATTTCCCTGCATTTTTTCGCGGTTTGCTACTCAAGACAGGGATACTAATTAAGGAATACTCAGAAGCCGCTTTAGTGGAAAAAGAAGAGCTTTCAGGGATAAAATCTTGCTTCGAGGAACTTTATCAATGCAGGAGCAATGCGGGGAAATGCCTTGTTTTTATTACGGATTTCAGAACCGAAGAAGCGGAGTTTTAACGGATTTCCAAGCAGTCCAGTGCTTTAAAGGTAAAATAAATCACATTTTTCGATGGTAATTTATGTTGATATCAATTTTTGATTGACTTTTCCTTTGTGTTCTCTTAAATTTTGGAGACATGTTTATGAAACGTTCAAATTAAGTCGTGTTGTTATCTTGAATTTCAACGAGGACAGCTCTGCCTTGATGCGCTATAAATGGTACGTGTTCTACTTTTAAAAATAAATTAATGGAGATTTGAATAAAATTTTTCGAAAGAAGATTGTGTTGTCCAATTTTATGTCTTTGTTCATTCATTACATAGATTGAAAAGCGATTTTATGTAAACAAAACAAGACTTAGATTTTCTGTCTTCACTCGCGTCGCCTTATGCAAATATGTTTGTCTATTTTTGCAATTTTGATTTCCAAATCAGTTTCTCAGGTAATTTTTGACAAACAAAAACTGTATTTTATTCGGAAAGTAGTCGAACTACAATCGTTTGCAAAATACCTTCGACCACCCTATATTTTAATTGACTTTTTAACAATTTTCAGTCTACATTGCTGATGTTCGCTTTTCCCGGGCCCCCAATAACAATGTTGGATCTAAACTTTGGAACGTAAATCAATTTTCATGCGGTTGGCAAGCCCCCGGTATCTCCAATCACTACCCAACATTGATATAGGGGGTGGGAAGGGGGGAGGGGGTTAATGCACTACAAAATTAATCAACATTTAGTCAAGTGGTCGAAGGTTTTTGATAACGATTGTAGTTTATATTCTAGACAGAGATGAGTTGTTTTTGTGAACTTTTGTACGGTCTAAATGTACTGTGCAGACGGTCGCGGGGTAATACTGTTTTGAAAATTGCTAAAATTCATTTGAAAATAGCCCGTTTGTCAATCTTTATTCTTGTGCTTCCAACCTTTCACCTTAGTTAATTTTCGCCTTAGTTAAGCTTGTTCAGAGTGCTACGCTGTTAGGCTTGGCCTATCTATATATATTATTGACGTATGCATATACCCTACCCAAGTTGGAGCAGAATTGCGGAGGTGTTAAATCCATGTAAATTCTCTTGACATTTTCTATACCTGACGCTCTTAATTTGACAAAAAAGCCACGAACCCTTATATCTGGGAGATTCCTTCTTAATGCTTGCTCTCTGAATGCCAATCAGATTTTTCGACTGATTATCCAGCTGTTTTGTGACAAACACCTAGCTTCCACATGAATTTCATGGTACTAGAATATTTTTTGAACGATTTTGGTGGTGTTCAGGGCTTCCAATTGGAGAAAAGGTTGTTCGGATTGCAAGTTACTTCGCATGTGAGCTCAGGCGAAGCTGGCCAGCAGTTTTGTTTATGAATACGAAATGAGCACGCGTGGCAGTTATTCTAAGAATTCGCACCGTTATAAGGTGGGTGTAAGCGATATGCGTACTGGCGATCCCAGGAGGGGAGGAAAATGGGTTAAGGTACTATATTCGTTGATTGTTGATCTGAATATAACTGCCGAACGTGCTCATTTCGTATTCACAAACAAAGCTGCTCCATCTCGTTGTTAATAAATTGACCCATTGTGCTGAAATTATGTGCATCTTAGCACGAATTTTAAGTGATCCGCAATTTGTTAGTTTGTTAGGGTCAAGCCATTGCCGCCGGCAAAACTAATTTTCACTATGTGGCACTTCAATAGTACTTCTAATTGAAACTGCTTTTCACAAAAAAATTTCACCGAAAGTAATATCGCCACATTTCGCTTAGCCAAAAGAAATAACGCCGACATTTCGTCTAGTGAAACGAATTTTGCTGCAGTGGCTTCAGAAAGATCTTAGCCTCGCTGACCGCTTGTTCGGTCCATATTGGGAAAACATTGATCTCGTTTTTTCCCAATGCGGATCTCATGCCAGTTCATATAATATGTACACGTGTCTTAATTAAATTAACTTACAGAGTGTTTGCGTTGTTTCAAATCGTCACAACAATTTCGTTGTTTTCCAGTTACGATTTATGAGACGGATAGAAGTATTGATTGGAATCTTTACGTTACTCATTTTGGTCTTAGCTGCAGCTTGTTACTTCAAAATTCATGGTTTTCCTCCACGCTCCCACAACATTTGCGCATATTATACGTAGGCTTATACAAATCCACATAAAAAAAGAAGTAAATTCTGACTGATTCTGATGGTTCTTAAAATCCCCAGTTGTGGTCACGAGTTGTACGCTTCTTTTCTGGTGTGTTTCTGATCTGTTCTAAGAGGTACGTTGGTCTTGTGTACCTTGAGGAGGTCTTGTGTATCCTAGGTGGTTGTTTGTGTCTACTATAGCCTATATCTGATATTATACACTTTGTTTGTAGACGACGGCAACTAAATACATCATAAAGTATACGGGCTATCCATGTCATGAAAGCATTACTCAGGATTTCTTTAAAATCTATCAAAACCTCTTTGAGATCAAAATAGCATTCATAACGATATACATGTACGCTCATAGATATCACCAATTTCACTGGACAAAATGTGCACAATTCAAACTTTGAAGGTAAAGTTATGAGCAAATTGTTAGTTTCTGTTATAGGTTCTATAATCATTTCTTCCGTTAGGTTTGAGCACGTTTATTACCGAAGAAGATTTAAGAGAGAATTGGAACCCAGAAGCCGGAGAAATTGATCGCAATGAGCTGTGGTTTCTGCGAGAGAACACACCCTTGCCTAAAGAGTTACAATTGACCTATGATCTTGACAACCCGAGGCATGTGCTCATTAATCCAAGAGATGACGCTAAATGGCTCCCAAAGCAGTTTTGCGAGGTAATCGGGAACGATTTAACCAAACAAAGTTTTGATCACAGAAGAGCTAACTTGTACCCAATCCCTCCGCTCTTCTCAAATCGAGCTGCCCTAATTAAAACCCAATATTTTTTTAAACCCTAATTGGATGATTAGCATATGGGTAAACAAGATGTTTAACATGGTTAAACATGGTTTTCAGTAACATCTTATACTTGAAGAAGGCTGGTCTGGCCAGCTGAAATATTGTACTAAACAAAATATACACTGTTTTCAGCTTTGCTTTAAAGTTTTGTGTTTAAAATGACTGTTTAGTTATAGCTTTAGTTGGGCCAACAATCTAGTTTGTACATGTTGTGCTTACATCTCTGTAAGGCGGACACCCCTCTAAGGCGGACGAAAGTGCTTGGCTGGTCCCGGCCGAATCTCACTTTTTTTTTCTGTAACAAAACCCTCTATCAAGTGCACACCCAGTCTAAGGCGGCAGCTAGAGCTGGTCCGGCTTAGAAAGAGTTCAATGTATTCCAAATGATTTTTCATGGTTTTGTGTTATTCCT
The DNA here is from genome assembly GCA_022457155.1 of Cladopsammia gracilis. NCBI lineage: Eukaryota > Metazoa > Cnidaria > Anthozoa > Scleractinia > Dendrophylliidae > Cladopsammia > Cladopsammia gracilis. The sequence goes on along the minus strand of JAJGOT010000926.1, from coordinate 82,368 downwards.
CCATATCAAGTTTAATTTGTGTGCAAAATTCAGGTGCTAACAATTATTTTTTGGTTTGACGATTTAGATGTTACGTTGTGCTGCCTGGGTTAAACTTTACCCATATTCAGAGACAGGACAATGATCAGTGGCGAAAAGATTAAAGCAATAAGGAACTGCTCAAGAATGGCAAATTGGAAACATCCTTCAGTTTTTTCATGTGCATTTGTAGTTTAATTAAGAAATTCTGAGCAATTGTATTATTCATTAATGAGCATCAATGAGTGGAACACTCGAAGAGAAATCAGCCATGTGAACGGCACTCCAAAGATTTTCTGAAGATTTTCGAAAATTCACTGACTGTTGTGCGAATGTTGTACCAACGTTTCCGATCATTTTTTGAAATTTTCTGAAGATTGCTGACGATGTACGAAGATTTCCGAGGAAGATCGGGAAATGTTTTTTTTTAAAGTCAATACTTTTTAGCTCGTTTGACATTTAAAGGGCAAACATGGTAGCTAATGTACATATTCACTCAGAGTGAAGATAAAATTGATATCTTCACGTGTGTCGTGATACCATTTTTTCGCAGTGGGAGAAATCCTTGTATTTCGCTGAAGATTTTTTATAAATTAATAATAAAATGTAGTGACCACAAAACGTATTGTGTCATTAAAGGCAATGTTGCAAAAAGTTAAATTCGTCGACGAGTCATTGGGGCAAGTAACTGCAGGTTGACTTGCTTCTAGTGTAAAGCACCCGGGGGGAGATGGGGGGGGGAAGGGGGGGAAGGGGGGGAAGGGGGGAAGGGGGGAAGGGGGGCTCCCGCATATTTTTTAGTCTCTGATTTTGTAATTAGACAGTCGAGTACATGATTCACGGATAATCGTACTCGTTATTTCAAACAGCCGATTTCAAACCACTAGCGCGAATACTCCCTGAATTGTTACTTAACTCAGTCCAATTACTATTACAAATAAAATGACAACCGATTTTTACACTGATTTTTATTTGGAATATTTTTTAAATTCTTCTCTTACGCCTGTGAATTCTGACATAGCAATCACTAATTACTAAAGATTTTCTGTCAACAAAGGAAAGATAGAAAACTGCAGGCCAAGCACAATCGTTCCAAGGCTTAACCTGTTTGAGGCAGTTTTGGATTTAATGGACAACCGATCCTCAAGACACTTATCATACTCGTCGAAATCAATTTTTATGATGCCGCAAATTTGTGCAGCTTTGCAGTCATCATCGCAGATTTCTCCCCCAGCGCTTACAGAGTTATACAGATAGTACTTTTCAAAGTGGGAGCTCTCCTGAGACTCAAACTTCTGCACCAAAGAGTGAAGTGACTGTGGGCTCACATCTGGAATGTTAAACGATTCGGTTGCTTTGTATTCTATCATCCATTCTGGTTTGTTCATCAGGTTGGCTTGCGTCAGGTTTGTGAAGTATTGCCAAACATCCTGTTGACCAAACAATGCGGGACTAAAAATTGTGAATTATCCAATTTCCAGAGTCAATTATGCAGATTCCAATTATGTCGTTATGAGTCAATTATGTAGTTCTAACTTTTGAGTCTGTCAACAAAATCCTACGGTGTGACCAGACTATATCAGTGTAAACTTGTGGCGAATTCAATCAAACTAATCTTACAAACGATATTAAAACACTTGAATGAAATGAAAAATCTCGTCAAGAACAAAGCTGATTTTTTGAGCATTGGACACCACACTGTCGGACCATCAGAAATCAAGATCAGCTCAAGAGGCCATTTGCACGATGGCGACATTTAACTACAGCTACCAGAATTCATTACTGGATGATGAAAACAGCAGTCAATCGGCGCTCCTTAAAAATCAAAGAAAGCTCTGAAAAATGATCAATGGAAAAAAAAATAATAGGACGAAAATTTACCAACCCATGGCTCTCACCTTGACTTGCGCAGTGGTTCTATCAAACTTGTAGAGACGGATGCCAGGATTATTGCAACCTACGGTCGGGAGTACTGTCTTCCAAGGGGTTACTGCTGGACACAAGAATAGGGAACTACGGGGAACGCCTGCAGAAAAAAGAGCAAAAGTCAAATGAAAAAGGACACAGTTTTGTTTCACGTTAAATGTGGTTTTCACGTTAATTACATGTTAATTTTGCGCAGTGCGATGCATTTTTCTGAGACCATGCCCTTCCTCTTTTTATTTCATGTAACATTTTACCCTTAGAAATACTTTACTTCGAAACAGTTTCTGTGTTTATGCATGATGTTGCCGTTGACTCTGTCCTGTCAAACCTTTGTGATCTCTTCACTCACTCCAATCAAATACACTCATCCTATACCAGGCTTTCTTCATCTGATAATTTGTTTGTAAAACCTTCAAGATTAAACTCAATGAGAGACTGTATTTCCAGATTCGGGCCAAAATTGTGTAACACTCTAAGTTAGCACTCCACTCGGGAACTCTCTCAGAAGAAATTTAAAAACAAAATTCATAGCACATGCGTCACTGTTCTTCACCTGTGGTCATTGTTTCCCAAGTTTATTATTCACACTTATTCAATTACAATACAACAACAATAAGAAAAATATTTACATTAGACAATCCGCAGTTTCATTGTTTATCACACTTGAAGATCTATTTTTTAATCTTAAAAATGCCTTCGCTTAGTCCCATTTGAAATTTACTCGTTGACGTGGCTCTACCAGCAATAAGCTTATTTCACCCGAGAAATGAATCTATGAATGAAATCAAAGGGCTCTTAAAGCCATCTCGTTAATGCGTTGAAACATGAGGTTAAAAAAAGAAGAATCTAAAATAAATATAAAATAAATATGGTAAAGATGGCGTTGTAGAATCAGACATTATGTAGAAAATGCGAGGCGCAGTAGTCAACTGGATATGGTTCTTGGCAGGATAGAGAAGATTGAGAGAACTTGGTTTGAAAATTCGTGTTGGTGCAAGTCAAAAAAAGTTATGAGTGACAAAGAATCACGAGTGTGAATGTAAATAATTTTGATGTTAGTGAAGTGAAAGTGAAAGACTTTTCCCGCCTTGCTAGCTAATTGACGATGAAAATGTGTTGTTGGTTCAATTTACACAGTGCATTTTCAGTTATTCATTGTCTATTTTCTGTTGGGATATTTGACAATGGAAAAGACTTTCTAAATCAAATACAATAGATTGCCGCAATTTCAAAACAATTAAAAGCCCACATCGATAATACGTCACGTGCAATGACTTTATATCTGATCAGATGACACATTAATATTAATTATCAAAATATCAATTGACACAACAAATGGTGACTGAATCTTTAATATTCTTTAAAGTAAGGCCCGATTCAAACATTGAACTTCACATTTGCCGAATCTAATGGAAGGAGGCCGTAACAACATGTCATTTCTCTAGAGCTGCCTTTCCCCATGCCAGGACAATTTGAGCTATGTTTAGCAGACATCGCGCCATCAGCCATTTCTTTTTCAACTCTCCAGCAGTATTCGAAAATAGAACGAAAGTCAAAATTTATGGTATTTTGCTGTTCCTACTCTTGCATAATGAAACGGAAAGTTTTGTAGTTAGCTAAAGTATCAAGTCTGCTGTTTTATATATTTTGACGTGAAAAATGGCGGGAAAATGGTGATCACGTGGTCATTTTTCGGTCACGTCTGCTATGGACGCACTTATATAGAAAATATTGGGTCTGGAGCGGATAAACAGGGCACCACTCCTGGCGGTCACTTTTTTAGTTTCCCTTAGATCGAAATGAGGTTCATGACAGGCCTGCACCGACTCCGCTATGTGGTTTTGCGGTTGCGATGCATTTATATTAGCTTTCAAAGTTTGGCTGTTATGAGTCGTGTCGTTAAGTGATTTACGTCTTGTATGATGTGTTAGGCGGCGTTTTGTAAATAGTTTTCAGGAATGGTTGGTTTTGAACGAAACTCCATTTTTCATCAGTGTTTGTTTAAGGTTTTTCAGTCGTGGGTGAAATGTTGTGACAAAAGGCGTTATTATCTCGCGAGTTTTTTTCGTTTTGTTTTCATGCCAATTGCGTTCCGGCAAAAGTGAAATTCAGGATACCAGTGCATTTAGGAGGGTGCTGATGGGGTTAACAGTTAACTGACAATTGCCCAAAAATATAGTAGTTAACTGCTAAATGAAAAGTTACCGTATTTTCTCTATTAAATGCCCCCGGCGTTTATTTCAAACTTGACCTTGTGGACCCGGCGTTTCTTTGTATCAGCAGTTTTTTCTCGCCCGCCATTTTTTAAGAAAGGGTTATTATTCGTTTTTCTTGGCAGCCTTGTACCTTGCCCTTAAATCTTAAGTTTATTATACCACAAACAAACGTTTGAGGAGCTTACTTACAACTTCCTCGATTATACCCGGCGTTTATTCGGGGCCCGGCGTTTAATCGAGAAAATACGGTAACAGTTAAGTGACATTCTATTAATTATACTAAATTAACGATTGTTGTTGTTAATAAAAGCAACATAGTTTTTTCCTAACAGCAAAGCTATTTTGTGACTTTTACCTGCCTCGCTGCTTGACCAGGTGACATATTAACCGATATTATATGCGAAAGGTACCAGGGTCGTAGAGCGTTGACCTTGATCTCCGTGATGGCGTCGAGTGGCGTGGTCAAAGTTATTCTGAGTTTTTATCGAGATGATGACAAAGGATCGGCATTCGAATGACACATAAGTCGCATACCGTTTGACATGACAAAGCACAATTCAATGGACATATAATCAAACAATAAGCGGAAAGTTTGGACTCGGTGAGTTTGATTTAAAGTTGTTCCGATTAGAGAAGATCGACGGGAAAGCTGTTACAAAGGCTCAGTTGGAAATGGAGCTACCTTTTCTAATGGGAAGTGCGACAAGTGAGATACATGGTGTGTATTTTGTTTCGTCATTTTGTCCTAGCACGCGAACGCGGGTTGACCTAGGGGTTGACCACACGAGCCCTTTTCAGTGTTAGATTAAATGAGTAAGATTTCTGATTACACTAAAACCTGTATTAAGCAGACTCCAAAGAAAGTGGACACACTGTATTTTATTGGACACAAGCATCAGTGAGTTTCGATTTTTTTCCTTCCCATACTCTCTGTGTACGATCCTGTATCAAACAGACATCTTTAATACTGACGATCCTTATTACGGTTTTGGAAGCTATCTTGACAGGTGAGAAATTATGGTTTTTGTATGAGAATCTAATGTCGAATAATTTTCGTAAAGCGGCTGTTCTAAGTCCAATCCCGAAAACGCATTCACACTGGTCATTCTCATGGCCTTTAAAGTAACCTTATCTTAACTTTGCAAATTTAAAAGCCTTACTGATATACGTAATTTCCTACTTGTCAAGCTAAATCACTTGATAAGATCAATGAATGAAAATATTGAAATGAACCGATTTCCGACAGCGTGACCCAGTTAAAAAAGAAAAACATAAAACTTTCTTATACAAGCGCATGAGTATAGGCTACCAGTGTAGCCTCTTGTTAACTGACACTGAATTGGCCGAAAAAATAGTAGTTAACTGACAATTGGGTACCCCCATTAGCACCCTCATTTAGCAGTGCTAGATTAATTTGTCGTGTGTTTGGCCTTGTTTACAAAATGGTAAAGTAAGCTCACTGTAGCTGTCGAGAAAAAGCTGCGCCGGGTTTACAGCTCTTTACAGGCAAATTCACTGCGAGAAACAACTTCAAGCATCACGCTTCAGTGAATGTTCTGACACCTATAGAATGAATTGAGTTCCATTGTAATAATCTAATGGATAGTATCAATTATATATCCGGAAAAAATCTGGTCATTTCACGAACAGAAAACTAGAACCGGAAAGGAGGAAAGAGTTACGCGATTAACATCGGAACGGATAGATTGCCGTCCAAAATGGTGGCGCTGTTCATATGTGTGTTACTTTTCCTTTATACCCTCTTAAAGTTTGATGTTCCCAATGTTTACGTATTTTTCTACGAAAGAGACGATAACTTAATTTGTAATAGGAACGAAATTAAAAAAGCCCGTCAAGGTTGTTGAAAGGAGGTGTCGCAGAAGATTCCTGTCAGTTTTTAGAATTTTCAGTCAGTTCAGTTGCAACCTGTTGGTAAACGAACTTGAAATGTTCACCTGTATACAGACTTCTATTTTATGAGAGGGGTGAATGCAGCGATCTGTTTTTGGTCGTATCGTAAGTGTCTCAGTAAAGGCTGTAATTTTAGCTTGTATTCGCTACGCTTTATAGCTGCGTGGAGCTCGCTAAAACCTTCGTTGGCATTTTTGACAGTCTAGCGACTGTTACGTTTAAGCCTAGCTTTTTCAGCTGCAAGTAGAAGGTAAGTCTTCTAAAAACCTATTAAGAAAAATTTAATACACTGCACCGAGGATATAGATAAGTACAGTTTTAAGGGGTTGCAACGGTTAAATTCCTCTTCATAAATATTTCAATACTATTTATCTTTTGAATTAAGAGTAAACTAAATAGGTATTGAGTCCATCCATTTGAATTAATGATTTCAACTGATTTTTAAAGGCCTTAATTATTATATTGTCTACGAACTTCTCATTGCGTTAAAACCACACGGCTAGGCCTTGCACGCTCAGCTTATTACAAGTGCACGACTGACCCACGACTCATCGTCGTACATTTTTATCCAGTTGAATTCCGGTTATGCAAAAATTGATTAAACTCGAACCCTTCGTAGAACTCGAAGTTTACGCTAACTGTAACAAAAATCGATTACATTGAAATGGCATTATTTGGCAAGAGAATAGACCAAAATCTTGTAAAATTTTAAACTTTCCCGGAAATTTCTTTCACAGTGTGGCGCGTATAAGCAACTGATCTTGAAAATCCACCGGCATAAAACCATCCGAGCCAAATGAACAAGCATTTGAGAATGCAATGAAATTCATCGGAACTTGAATATAAAATTTGAACTCATTTGAGTCAGAACAGCGAATTGATAATAATTATGTTTCGTTTCTTGATATATCATGGCAGGTAGGTTCATACTTGCGTGAGAGCTCTAGAATAATTCAGGAAATAACGCTTTTCCACTTATGCTGATAAGCGTTCATGTTTAAAATTCTAAGCCGCCACCCGCGTACTAGAACAAACGCAAATTCTGCTCTACCATATCGCTCATATTAAAACACAAACTTTCCCGTCCCATTTAACTTTCTTAAAACGTCGCCATTCGTAAAAATACACCGTGAAATTCTCAAACTGCGCTTGCCAAAAAACGCATTTGACCTATTTTTGGCTTTACGACAAATGATTGAAGCTGATAGGTAACGTGAGATATCGAAACTTAAGAAGAACTTAATGCCTTTGCGGTAACGTAATGTGAGATATGACAAGTTCATGACAAGTTCTGACATCCCAATACCCTAGGGAAATTAACAATAGGTCCGGGGGTGCTCCCCAAAAATTTTAGGTGCAGTATGTGACGCCCTTCTTGAAATCCTAACCGGTTTAACCAACCATATCTTCAATGCCCTAATATAACTTCTATAAAGAAGAAGAAACCCCCCCCCCCCCCCCCCGGACAAAAGTCCACAAAATTTTGTTAACAACTTTTGTCCCTTTTTTCGTGACTGACTCCGAAATCTCGCTTAATGCGCATGCGCATTAACGAGATAAAAACGATGACGTCGCGTTAAAAGATAAAACCAGCCTCACAATTCAAGGTTGAACAGTCCGTTGGAGTGTTTATCGATTTTATCATGAATAACATCGATCCTGGGGATACCAGTGTTGACGCACTGGCTGTGTTACAAGAGAAACTCGAAACTAGGAGCAAAATAACGTAACAGTTGCGATTTTGAATCCACGGTTCTGAGAGACATTAATTTAGCCGCAGTGGTGGGAAATGCCATCCTTTGCTTAATCGTTTATCGCAACTCCGGACTTCACACTCCCACCAGCATGCTAATTGTCACGCTCGCCTGTACAGACCTGCTTACCGCTGCGACTGTTATGCCGTTTAAAACAATCGACGCCGTGATCAGACACGGTCTGCAAAGCGCACGCTTTTGCGATGGCCGTTCTAGCGCAAGTGTCTATCTACCTCATGGCTTTGACGGCCTTCAATTGGTACGCGTGTGTCAAGAGACGAAGCCTCTGCAGGAAAATCTTCACCGAGAAACGCACTTTGTTTATAATTATCGCGCTGTTTATCAATGGCCTTCCCAATATCCTGTCACTGGATGAGTTCTTCTTTTGCCCAGGGTACCTCTTGTGCTGGAGGCGAATGATGAAACCAGCTGCCATCTACTCTTTTAAAACGTGGTGATTGTTATCTGCCACTGGAAGGTGTCCCGCGCCGTGGAGCAGCGCAACGCGGCCGTGGCTCCGAATCTGAACTTCAACCACAACGGACAAGGTGGCAGTCATGCTGAAAAAGTGTCCCTTGCCAAAGCAGTGGCGGCCATTATTTTGTCATTCACTCTTTGCTGGATCCCGGCTGAAGTGATGGACACCGTGGACAAAATCGACCCGCTTCTTCCTCGATTTTAAACAGCTGTTATTAAAAGTCAAATATTGGCTTTGGCGTTTATTTAAGGGGTTTATTATTGCGCTTTTCAATAACACGCGAACTCCCAGTGAAGTTCAAAACTTAACCGACAGTTTTGTTTTTTGCTGCCGCAATTATCATAGCCGCGGGTCAGCCGCGGGCGACTCAGGAAACAACGCTGCTTTACGCAGAATGGTCACATGGTCATGTTTGTGGGTTGTGATTGGTTGATTTCGGTCCATTTTGTCAGTTTCTGTTTTCAGGGGTTCAATGTTTGCCGTCATGGTCAGTTATGATTGACGGCAGCGTAAAATGTAAACCTCAGTTGGGCTTTGAACTAAAGAGTTCGCCTGTTATTGAAAGGCGCGCAGTAAGCAATTTGCAGACAAACGTAATTATTCAGTACTCAGGTCAGTACCCAACAAATCGTTTCGGTGAAGTATTAGACGTTATTCATAAATGGCGGCCGATTTGTTATTCTAATATACTAATCAGCCTACCAAGCCTCATTTTAGAGCAAAAATTCTTTTGAATTTTGCGCATGCTAACGAGGCTTGGAAGGCTAATTAGCATGAATATAAAAGAATATTAATAAATTGGCCGCCATTTGTGAATAAGGTCTATATCTGTTCTCATCTCCTCATAAGTCGTCGAAAAATGTAAGGCCTTTGTTTTCGGAGGGACAAAAAAGACGTTTGGGTACGAAACAAGGTCAACTAAGATTTTAGGAAAGGAGAAAGCAAGAAGTAAATTCGGGCGAAGTTAACATTTTTCCCTAAAACTTTCTGCAGTTGAAATATTCAGCTAAAATAACCGAAAATACATGCATCACACTGTATTAGCATCTACTGTACATATGCATACAATTTGGCTACATGGTTTAGGAACGCGCCACTTTCTTATAACCGTACCTTTTCTGTGCGTAAATGAAAAATTGAAAATGAGCGATAATATGCGCTCAACGAAATCGCCTTACAAAGTTTTTTCGCCTACACTCCCTAACAGTGTTGAGTCCATAAAGTTTAGAACATATGTGAGACATTTTTTTACTCATAACACACATTATTCGGGGGTGGGGGGACTACATTTTATTCATGTTGTAATGGGAAAAATGCAAATTGTCCCAAACATTCTGGCCACCATTGTAGTTTCCGTTTGAGGCACTAAAATGATACGGAGAAACAGTACAACGCCATTCCAAGCGTTTTCCTAAACATTCCTTGTTGGGTTCCCTGTAAAGGCACTAAAATGATATGGAGAAACAGTACAACGCCATTACAAGCGTTTAACTAAACATTTCTTGTTGGGTTCCCTGCAAAGGCACTAAAATGATATGGAGAAACAGTACAACGCCATTCCAAGCGTTTAACTAAACATTCCTTGTTGGGTTCCCTGTAAAGACACTAAAATGATATGGAAAACAGTACAACGCCATTCCAAGCGTTTAACTAAACATTCCTTGTTGGGTTCCCTGTAAAGGCACTAAAATGATATGAAGAAACAGTACAACGCCATTCCAAGCGTTTTCCTAAACATTCCTTGTTGGGTTCCCTGTAAAGGCACTAAAATGATATGGAGAAACAGTACAACGCCATTCCAAGCGTTTTCCTAAACATTCCTTGTTGGGTTCCCTGTAAAGGCACTAAAATGATATGGAGAAACAGTACAACGCCATTCCAAGCGTTTTCCTAAACATTCTTCATTGTATGTCTTTGATTATTGTGAAACTAAAATGATAAAAAACAGTTTTTCTGTTTCCTCTTTCTTGTCCCAGATGTTCCTTTTTGCTCCTTGTATGTGGTTCATCAGCAGCGCCATCAACCCGGTTATTTATGGGGTCATGAATAGTACCTTCCGTGCTGAGTACAAGAAATTATTGTATACCTTTACTGCAAGAAATTCTGTTGGTGTCTCGAGTGACAGCTCGCCTACTGTAGGTTCTACTATGACTCAGCAATAGACGTATAGAATCATATTGATATCGATCAATAAACTTCACCTCATTGGATAGTGGCCGGTCTCGTGGGCGTGTTCAGAAACGGTGGCGGTCATACGACTCGCCCGTACCCAGACCTCCGCCGTTTCTGAAGACGCCCACGAGACCGACCACTGTCCAATTTGGAACGAGGTTAAGTTTATTGATCGAGACCCTTACTGGCACACACGTAGGGTCAAGGAAGCTATCCACATAAGACTTCACCCTAATAACATCAACAGGGATAGCGGAATTGAATTTCCTGAAGCGTGGATGCCCACGATCAAAAAACACAACAACAGGAGAACAGGATAACAGCGGACCGCTGTGGAAACAACTATTCGCCGGAACAATGGAACAGTGGAGAATGGCATAGAAACTTGAATTGTACGCCCTGGTTGTATGCATTTTCCTGGTTGTAGAGCCAGATCGTGTCATTATACGCGGGCTGTTCAGGCAAGTCGAGTAGATTGCTTATACGCGGGGACTGTAAGAACAGTATTGGACTAAACTAAAGAAGGAAAATACCTCAAAAGTAAAACTATTCGAAATATAAATTAGGAAGCATCACGGGAACTTAGTTTGTTTTTTCGTTTATTTTTATTCCATTGACACAAAGCGGCAATACATTACATAACATTACATTTATTTACATTACTTGACATCTAATGCCTACACAAATCAGCCAGCCATGACGATGAAAAATGACGGGCATAGGTTCTATGAGTATGGGGCTCCGCGTGGGCCTTCGGTCCACAGAGCTCCGCTATTAACAATTTATCAAAATTTAATGGAAGTTACTAAGCCAACAGACTATTTATATCGAGGTGATCGAGGGGTTTAATCAGAACTGCCGCGTAAAATGATTATGAAATGAGATTTTCTGTCCGAGATTTGATTAATCGTATCTACGTTGGTTGACACTGATGCTAACTCTAATGTAACTCTAAGATAATGGTAAAAATGTGTAGAAAACAAAAAGGAAACTCCAAGCGCGCCACTGATTAAGAAGCACGAATGGTGAGAAGTGGACAAGTTGAGTTGAAATCAATAAAATTGCCTTTCTACTGGACTGCTGATAGAAATGGAGCTCTATTTATATAAAAATGCGTCAGCTTTGTTGGACACGTGGCTGTGATTGTTAGTAGATGGCTTATTTATGCTGTTCTCCCACTGTTTGTAAAAGTGACAGAAAATATTCATAAACGTGTCTACTGTAGTAGAATAGTCATACCGTAAATTCTCATTTAAGCCTTCCCTCTCTAAATAAATAAGCGCCCCCTCTAATTAGTCCTCCTTTTCGACCGCGAAATTTTCTCAAGCTCCCCCTCCTAGCTTTGGCCTTTTCCTACACAACCAAGACAAAAAATGACAGTATTACCAAACATTCTTCAAACATGCAAGCTTTTCTTTTCCTCGGGAAATGATTATTATTTTCGTTCTTTAGACATAATAAACTATTGAAAAACGAAGAAAAAAAATACGTTTCCAGTGCTCGAACTTATGACTTCAGTTAGCAGTACAAAATACAAGTCTTTTCGTTCATAGAGTTAAAATATGGCGTTATATGACAGGAGTAGAGCCGCCTCCTCAAAAGAAAGTGAAACAGAATGACATGAAAGACGCACGGTACAAAAAAAAAAAAAGAAAACGACAACTCAAGAAACATGGAAAGACCATCGACCGTGGCTGCGGTTCACAAACGATGGAATGATTTGCAGTTATTGTATTGATGCAAAAATTCCACAAACATGCCAAAAGTGAATTTGTAGCGAGTTACAAGTCAGCTCGTATTGAATCAGTGAAAAAACATGAAACCAGTGAAGTGTGTACTTAAATAAAAAAGTGTGGGGTTTTCTAACGGGCAACCAAGAATTCATGGTGTGGTTGCCCGGCTTTTGAAATAGGGACAACCTGGATTTCGAGCACTGCATTTCATAGGCACTTTAAATCTAATCACTCCCTACTACCCAAACCACGATAAACAACAACCATATCTTTAATAACAAGAAACTCTTTATATTTGTCAGTTTATTGGAAACGAAATTCGGTAAATATTTACAATAAATACAAATAAGGACTTAATGCATGAATTACAGTCACCTTGTAAAACATTTCATCACCTTTCTTAGTTGACTTTCACGTCGATTCGCAGTGCATTTAGCACTGATTCTGTTAGCTTGCGGAGTACTTGCGGAGTACATTCTGGCAAAATGCCATCAAAGGTAATAGTTTTTTCTTACTGAATCCTAATTATCCCAAGCTGCACATATATGTTAGATTGCGAGCAGTTTCTTTCCTTTTCTATTCCTTTTTTCATATCGTGTGCATAAAAAAAAACACTGAAAAGATTGAAAATGGTCAGTGTACATAGTGTATACAAGACGCAAAAATGGTGTGTATATAAAAAAGAAAAGAAGAAGAAAGGCTGTGCCTTTCGAAATATTGGATATTTTACAAAATTTAATATACTCCTTTCCTTACCGTCAATCAGCCTTGCTTTTTTATCAAATCGTTTAATTATTTTATAGCTGTTTAGATCCTTTACTACAGGATCCGGTGCTTCTATTTCGTTGCGGTGGTCTTTGCAAATACAGTTACTTGTGTATATAAAATTGAAAATGGTGTCTGTGTCAATCTCGTTCCCAGAGTCCGCGTTACCCTTGTCCAGCGGAACGGGCTGGACAAGGGTAAAGCGGACTCTGGGAACGAGATTGTGTCTGTGTTTATAAAATCGAAAATGGTGTGTATATAAAATCGAAAATGGTGTGTATATAAAATCGAAAATGGTGTGAAAATTGAAAATGGTGTGTATATAAAATCGAAAATGGTGTGTATATAAAATCGAAAATGGTGTGTATATAAAATTGAAAATGGTGTGTATATAAAATCGAAAATGGTGTGTATATAAAATTGAAAATGGTGTGTATATAAAATCGAAAATGGTGTGTATATAAAATCGAAAATGGTGTGTATATAAAGTCGAAAATGGTGTGTATATCAAATTGAAAGTGGTGTGTTAGGCGTTAATCAAACAAATCAAAGCCTGCATAAAGTGGCTTTTGTTCCCTCTATCAAAACCGCCTGCAACAGGCTAGGACTTAGTACACTTTTACTTCATTTGGTGGTAACCATTTTTTCCTGCCAGTACGTTGGGGCGGAGACTTGTTTCTTGATATTTTCCTGTACACGTAAATAATGAGTTTGGGTTAGAAACAGGTATCACGAAACCTTGAACAGGTACAAAGCAGGCCGTAAAACAAAACAGTTATTACCTTAAAAGGGGTTATGTCACTTATTTTTAGTATTGACTTTAAGAAGCCAAAGACATGTTTGCATTGATGGAAACCCAAAATAATGGTCCAGGTTTTGTTTTAAAACTGCTCTACAGTAAATTGAAACTGTAAATTAGTGCCTTTGGCCGCGGATAGCCAGGATGCTTATGGAAACGGATTTTCCCCATGTCTAGCAAAACCCATTACAAACTTAATATGTTTCGGTCTCCTTTGGAAATTCATTTGAAATCTTCCTGTTGGAGTTCTAAGGCCATTTTGTAAAAAAATTTCGTAGTTTTTATTTAACCAGATGTTTGACCCCAAGACATAAAAATACCTAAACTAACTTACATCAATGCAGTGTACAAAACAAGGTAAAAAAAAAAGCACCAGAAGACCGTTTGGGAAGGCCACTGTGCAAAGAACTTTTGTGCATTCAATAATTAGAGGAATTTGTACTTGATATAACCGCCGTTTTTGTTTTGGATTTATACGTGTTAATCATGATACACGACGGTTTCGGGTAGGTGCATTTCAATCTATTTAGCTCGTACATTACCGCTAACTATATATGACTAGTCAGTTACAGGTTTTTTGAAAGTGATGCTTTCTGTCAAGTTACAAGAAACCAAGAGCAAATATTCAGCATAAAAATATCTGCACTTTCTCTTGCAAGACCTTTAATCGAGACTTAAACATTTTATTTGTTTGCACTATAAATCGGAAACTTTTCTTAAGTTTATTATTAGCTGAACTCAACGATTTTCCGTGCTCCTAACGCACACTAAAGTGACGACCTCTTTCTATTTATCTGGATAAATTAAAGCTCACCTGTTTTATCGTACGCTTCGGGGACCAAATGACTTTCATCAATTTTCGGCGCTGCATCGCGATCGATCTCTATATATAAGTAAAAATAAAAAGTCGAATTTGAACTGAAATTTACAATTGAGGCTTCATTAGGGAGATGGGGGGGGGGGGGTCTGAATATCGCTTATCCCCTTAATAGGAAGCGAAGCGATAAAAAGGTAAGGGAACGCTTTTTTTGTTTGTTTATTGGCATGTTTTCGAATTTTATGGAAATTCAAACGGTTTTAAATCTTGGAAACGTGGAGTGCACAAAAATATTTTTCTTATTTAGGATTTAGGGTCATTTACTAGTTTCCTTTTTATATATAGAATGACTTTCAATCAGGTGCCATATTTTTAAAATGTCTTCTTTATTTTGAGCAATTTCCTGTTTCGTTCGGAGGCCGATTATTTGTGTAAAATAACCCGTTGTTTACTGTTCAAATAAGAAATTAATCTAGATCTGAGATATAGCTGAGCAAACTACAATGATGTATCTGTAGATTGGGCATCATCGCGGTAAATACATTTTTGATGCCAACTTCATCAAATTTCAGTTTAAAGATATTAAAAGAAAGGAAAAAAAAAAGAAAAAATATTATTCGACGCCTTTGTTTCCCAGATTCGAACGCGGCCCAGCGATCCCGGTAGTGCTTGTTGAGAAACAGCTCCCTAACTACTCGACCACCAACGTACGTACAAGTAATAAGTGTGGATAAAATTTTAATATTTAACCAGTGTTTATGTTGAAAAATTCATTTGCCGAGTCCTCAGATCGGTTTTCATTTTCTATCAAAGTATTCGAAACGCGAAACATCAGTACGTCGCGTTTACAATGTTCTCTTTTACGGCGGTCGAGTATTCCCAATCTATATTTCTTTGCATTTGGAACGGGTAAAAGGCCGCACTGGCGGAATTACCGGCCGGCATCATACTACTGGCTGAGAAATTTCTGAAATGTGATTGGCTGAGACGAGCTGTATTTCAGCCTAATTTGAAATACCTACAATGTAGAAATTACAGTTGCCGTGGCAACGGAGACGGCTTTGTCTTGTTGTGAAACAATGGCGGATAGCTTTCCCGAATTTGACTACAATGAAATACATGTAAACAAGTGCGAAGACCTATTGTATCCTTGTATGATCGAGCTGGGTTGAAAGCAAAAGATTCAATACGGATAAATTTTAGCTACGACGCCATACTACTCGACAAGTAAATGGAGAAGTTCTTCGCAGAAGTGTGTAAGAGAAAGTCAAGAATGGCTCCTGCGCGGCTCCTACTCAGTGGAGCCAGACACTTTGTTGTAGTAACTAGCGTCCTTGTCCGTCATCTGAGGAAGTGAGCAGTGGTGTTTCTAATTTTGAGGACAGAGAAAATATAAAAAGTAGGAAAACGTTTAAAATTTCATCGAAACATCGCTTCCTCCGAGAGCAAGTACGGCAAAATGGCCTCACGCCGATGTTTTCCGTGACTATAACTGAGAGCACTGACCGCCGAAGATAAAGGTTTGTTGCGATCTAAAGAACTCCTTAGTGTCTTAAAAATTAGTTACCAATTACTATTAGAATGAAAATATGACGCAGAGTTAGTGAGTAGTTGCCGTGTTTTTTAAAGAAAATTACTTTAAAGTAATCTGTGGTCGCGGATCGATGATCAGTCGCGCTGTCACGTGTGAGTGTTCTTAGAAAAAGCGAAATTTCTAAGGCTTGTAGTATAAACAAATAATACAATGGTTTCTACGGGGTATTTGGGGAAAAATACTTCTTGTAATATTTCAAAATTGTCTCGAATATTACCTACTCCCCGAAGCGGCTCGTGATATTTTGGGACAATTTTGAAATATTACTCGAGGTATTTATCTCAAATACCCCTGGAAACCATTGTATTACCTATACCAATGTTCTGAATGTATTTCCAAACCACATATTGTCGTTTTTTTTTTCACTGTAAAAAAATTCCTTTCATGCACCTGTTAAAGGGAAATGATACCTTTTTAAAGGCCCAAGCTTACTTTGATAAAACTTGTTGTTCACGTGGTTATTTGATTTTCTGGGTTTCTGTTTCCCTGTCCCTTTACGGACATTTGGACAATGTCGAGACACAACAAAATCAATTCTTGCAGCCTTACTGCCCATTTTGCCATTCATTCTCCTTGGCCTCTTCTTATCCTGTGTGGTGACTGTCTATGGAACAAAGATCGTTAAATAAAATGAATTGGCTAAACGAAAATCGGATCAGTATAACAAGTGATTGTCAATCAATCAATCAATCAATCAATCAATCAATATCCACTTTGTTCAGTAAGGGTGACACTTATTGAAAATAACAGTTTCACGACCGACAAACCTGTGGCCTTCGGATTCCAGATCGAGTTGGAATTTGAAAATTATGGTTTTGTAAGAGAACAGAAATCTTACAGAAAGTAACCTACAAAAAAAAGCAGTTGCAAAAAGGTTGAGACAATTTCCAAAAAACTGTTCATTCCGTATAAAAGCGACCGCGTAACACAAATGAAATCAATGCCATGTGCTACTGACCCCCCTCCTCCTTTCAATGTCGATGACTGTTAGTTTGAATGGCATTTTTGATCTGGTACAACATTGATAAGGGGGGAGGGGGTGGGGACTTGTTGAAAGCCATGTTAGCCTCGAAATATGCACTACAGTACACAATGTCTCAACTCTTTTTGCGGCAATTGCTTGTAGCATTATTAACTATCCTAAAAGTTGTAATCTCTAGTCCTGCGTAAGCTAAACTTACGCCATGACCATATTCGTTCTTTTTCTCTGGACAGTAATTTTTTTTTTGGTCGTGTTCTGAAATGTTAACAGTCTCGTTTTTTCTCGTGCGTTTGTCGAGTTCGATCAATCATTTCGTTTAGTCGCCATCTTGAATCAGGGGCACCCAACGACGGTTTTCCCCCAAATTCACCGTTTTAGGCTGTCTAAAGTGCTTTTAAAGCTATGTAAATAACTGAGGCAAAACGTTTCGTTGACTCGAAGGTTTGCGACCAGCAGCAGCCTTTATCATCATCTCAAGAGACAGATGACACGATCCGAGTGGTTTTACCATTTAAAGACCAAATCTCAGCGGATATTGTGAGGAAACAACTTAAGGATCTGAGCCTAAAAGTGCACACCACCATCCAGCCTGTGTTTGTGAGCCGAAAAATTGAGCAAGAACTAAATGTGAAGGAAACAAAGCCACCAATTGTAAATCAGCAGTGTGTTGTTTATAGTTTTCAATGTGACCTGTGTGATGCAGGTTATGTGGGTTACACACGCGGACATTTACATAATCGTGTGAAAGGACATAAACAACAATCCTCCGCCATTGCCAAACACTACAAGAACATGCACGGGACAATGCCTCAGTGCCTGCTTAAGCGTTTCAAAGTGCTTAAGAAATGCAGAAACAATTTTGACTGCTTAGTGTAGAAATGCTTTTTATAAGAACTTTAAAGCCAAATCTCAACGTGTAATCAGACTCCATTCGTGCGAAAGTATTCTTATAATCTTCGCACCCTCTTATGTTATTCTTCGCGCCAAAACCGCTTTAAATGCTGTAATTTGCATGATCTTTTTATATTTTCCTTGATAATGGAGTCATGACTACTCCGAAACGTCGGATTTTATCGTTCGTTTTTACACTTTTATGTTTTAAGAAATCTCTTTTAATACGAAGTTATTATTATTATTATTATTATTATTATTATTATTATTATTATTATTATTATTACAAGTTGGAACCGTTCAGGTAACATTTAATCGTATTTTATATTATATATGTGGCTTATTCTTATACCAAAAAAAATGTTCCGTGGTTGAACTGGCAAAACATGGCACATGACGCAAAATTGTACGTGTTTGCTAGTGACAATATCAATTCCATAAAAACCGATTCGAATCAGTGACCTTCCAGACAGTAATGGCATTGGCTTTTGAAAATAACATCAAATCATTGCGCCATCGACGCACACTTCAAATCTCAAGTAAAATTTCAACATATAAACTATGATTATATCGTTAAATTTGGACAAAAAACCTTCATAGCCTTTTTACGCAGCCTGCCACAGATATCATACAAAAGTTATTTTGCAACTTACCCCATCAATGCCTTTCAGTTCAAGTTGATTATTTTTCTCATCAACGCATTAATATAAAATTATTATCATTATTATTTATTTCTTTTAATGGTTTGTCAATTTCGAATAATTAAAACGATTTTTTTTTTATAATTTACATGTAAACAGGCATAATTTTACTATTGACTGAAAATCACCTCCTTTTTCGGGGAACAGGTTTCTTCTGTTGGACTAGAAACTGCGCTTGTAGTTTCATCGACCTCGACGTTAATTTCTGAAAAGTAAAACAAAAGGGTAACTTTGCCAAGATAATTGACTCACTTTAATTTGGCTCGCAATAGTTCCCAGCATTTTCCATCACTTATACTTTGATGGATCAATCAATTCTTTATCAGTTGATGCTACAATAATGGTATTCAAAAAATGCCATTGTTGTAGTCTCTTTATGATGTAACAAGTTACCATAGTAACAGTACCCATCTTAACTTTTCGAAAATTTCAGGTGGCTCTGAACTCCTTCCCAAGAATTTGTTTTAAACTTTGCAAAAACGTGTATCTTAGCATGCTAATAACAACTCGATAACGGAAATGCAGATCACCAAGCATGTTTCCTAGTTATAAACACTTAAGGGTGTCTTTAACAGGTTATACTCTTACTTTTGGTAACCGGTTATGCCGTGACAATGACCATAACTTGTTCAACAATGACTGAGCATTGGTTTGATACCATGATAGTTAGGCAACTTTTTAAAGACATGTTACGGCATAACATACGTATGTCATCTTCGAATTCAGTTTATTGGGAATGATTAAAATGAGGCTATATTTATATAGGCAACTTCAAAGTATGCCTTGTAGTTGCCTATACAAATGTAAAGTCAATTTGATCAACTGAAGATGGCGTGCGTTATGCCAAAACGTATGTCTGGTGTTTTTTCAGTTTACTATCACTTTAGTACCGTAGAGTTCCGAAAGTAGCGGCCCCCGTTGCTTTTGGAATTAGCAGGCCTAAGGGGCCGCAACTTTCGGGCAGCTTCACTCAGAATCGCTCGCCATTCGCGTGCTAACAAAATGGAGGAAATCAGGAGCCCATCAATTTTCGAAATGTCATATCTTTGGATCTCATCAACATATTAACGAACTTTTTTCACTTTTGAAATTATTATGGCGTGTACTTTCAGAAACTGTCATGAGATATCCCATAATACTAATTTCAAATTTTGGCGCCATCTTTGTGACATCATTTTCCCGCCAAAATACTTAAAAATTTAAAAAACAAAAAACATACGATTTTTGCGAATGATAACTTCTATATTGTTGTAAAATTTCAGCTTCCTAGGTTCAAAACTGTTAAAGTTGAATGAAGCGCAAGTTTTTCAGTCGATTTGATTCTAAATGACCTTTGACCCCAGCAGATAATGGGCGGGGAATTCAAATTTTGAAACGTCATATCTTTTGATCGGATCAACGTATTTACGAGATTTTTTCAGTTTTGAGATGCTTGTGGCGAGTGGTTAACACTCGTTAACATCTCTCAAACGGACCTTGTGCACCTTATGAGGTTTTGCACAACGTAGTATTTTTTATCGTAATACCGTAGTACTGACGTACACGAGAACAGAACCCCATTTTATTGGGCAGAGAACTGAGAGAACAGAGATCCGGCTAAGCAAAGAGTAGCGTTTTGGGGTTTAGCATTGATCTACAATGTTTAGGGTTAAGCACTGATTTGAAAACGGTTAGCTTTCATTTATTGTTATGGTAACTCTATAAATATGTTAAAAATTACATCTCCCGGCAGCTAATCCACGTTGGTATAGTGGATAAGGATACTAGTTATGAAGCAAACGACTCGGGGTCGAAGCATACACTTTACTGATCTTTTTTTCTAATTTTACTCTAAGTATGAAATAGGTATTACTTCATGTAACTTAAAGTGAAAAGAAAAGGTCCGTTTGAGAGATGTTAACGAGTGTTAAGGTCGCTGGGGATAACTGGCCATGAGTAAATTCATAAAGCAAAATTTTGGCAGAGGTGTCACTTTGTAAAACGTTATATCGTAAACGTTTGAAAGCCGATTTCACTAAAATTTAACAGAGGTATTGGCGAATAATGGAAGTGTATAAGGATTGTTTGTTACTGCAGGGATCGCGCTTTGCGGCTATGCTATAAGCCACTAAAGTTATTATTTTTAAAAACGTGGTTTTGTGTCCAAGTTTGCTCCTCGAGAAGAACACAAAGCAAGTTGATTTTACCACTTACTGACCCGTCGAAACGTTTATTGTGTCATATCTGACTCCGATTTTTTTTATTTCAACTTTAATTAAAAGTTATTAGCTTTTAAAGGGGTAAAATTGTCCATGTTAGAATTTGAAGCATCATATCTTCCCTTTGAAAGCCTATTTAAAAATTTTGAGTTAGATATGACAATCTATAATACACCTAGTTTACCTCCCTGCAGTATCAACTCATGAAATTCTCTATCCGCGCTGAAGTTCTTGGACACAAAATTGCTTGTTTTTACGCTTCCGAAGGCTTCCCGAGCAAAAACAAATGCAAAAAAAATATATATTTATGGTAATTTTACTAATTTTAATCCACGGGCTATTGTCAACTCTTCATGCAGAAAGAACAGTGCGTTGTATTTTACCAGAAAGCGCTTTGCACGTGCAATTATTGATGCAGAAACATTACAGAGCTTGTTCGTGAATATTTCGCGCATTTTCGGTATCAGCCGTCGCACTTCGTGCATAGTATTTTCAGAAATGCATACTGATGAGCGGAACCTGTCCCCCGCGACCTTAACCGAGGCGAGTACTTTCAGAAATTGTCATTAGATATCCCATAATATACTAAGTTATTTTTTGGGCGCCAACTTTATGACGTCATTTTTCCGCCAAAATTTGCAAAAATATTTAATCTGTGAAAATGATGAGTTCTGTGCTGTTGTGAAATTTCACGTTAACAACATCAAAACGGAAAAGGTTATTATATCGCGAACTGGCGAGCTATTTTGAGTGAATCTGTGCCCACCGTGAAAATGCGTGAGTAATTGAAGAAAAAAATAATGGTAAACACAAACGCGGAAAAAGCATAATGCCACTTTAATTCTCCTTCTCAGTGTTTCTTCGGTATTCTTCGGCATTCGTCGGTATTCTTCGGTATTCTTCGGTATTCTTCGGCATTCTTGTACAATAAAACACTAAGCTATATAATCAATCTGCATGGAGACGTCACTATCGTATTTTCGATGATTCGATTGGACCGTTACTTTCGGGTGGGCCGTTACTTTCGGGACTATTCTGTATAGTATCTTATACATGATACATGGGTTTATATTTATTATTATTTACTTATTGCAACTTAGGAATAAAAGGGATATACATGTAGTTATAAACTGAATACAGAGATTCCAGCGAATCGACGTTTCAGGATGACCCTGTTAACATCACTATCCTATGCTGTGTTGTTATAAAGGCCTGAGGCAATAAGAACTAAGACTACTTCCCTCAGAGCCAGGTGTTTGTAAAATATAGTTACTGTAGCCATTTGGGTTCAGGCCACTTACCTTTCAAGTCTTTGCCATAATACATGGTCAAGTCGAAAATGTCTTCCTCTAGACCTAAATCAAGGAAAGAGGGACAGAAAACTATCACGCTCCACAGAGCACATAAGCCCTTATCCCCCCGGGGATCAGGAAGGTAAGGTCACGGCCGATACTTCAGACGAGTATACACTCAAATTTAGCAGATAGATTAAACTAAGCCCTTGGTGCCAGTGAATAAAGAAAATCTATACGACTAAGTTTTAGATAGAGCCAAAAATATATATTTTCAAAAGGCGAAGAATAATCCTTTTTTTTTTTGCCTTAAAATTGCCTTAAACGTCGCCTTAAATCTCAGCTTTTAAATAATTTTTACAATTCTATGTGATTAGAATTTTATAGTATTTTGTGTTATATTTTATCATTGTATTTTATCATTGTATTTTATCATTGTATTTTATCATTTTATCATTGCCTCTGAAAATCCCCTTTGGGGACGTGGTAATAAAGTATGTATGTATGTATGTATGTAATTCCGCACGACAGATTTAATATCATGTGAAACTTTGGGAACATTTTTTCCTCAAAAGATTGCAAAAAAAACAAAATCAAAGGCAAATTATGACTGACAAGTGCCCATCTTTGGGGCGTTTTTATTCAAGACTAAAAGTAACATTTCAGTGATTGTACATTTTGAAGAAAAAACGGGAGAATCACGTTTGAATAGATAACATGGAGCAACCTTAATACTAAGCTGGCATTTTCATTCAGTATTGAGAGTAAACATTAGCCTCACCTGATATGTATTCTTCGATACTTTCAGGCGATGAATCATCGTCATCGTCATCGTCACTTTGAGCTTTTTCAGCATGTGATGGTTTCCTTTCTGTGGATAGCTGCTTTTTTGCTTCTGCCAGATCATCTTTCCATTGCCTTAAGGCTTTCGTTGCTGCCATCTTTATCCGGAAATCGTCATGAGGACCTGAGATAGGTTTTGGTGGCGGCTCTATCCCTCCGAACCAGCGCCAGTGGCTTGCGGCCTTAAGTTCAGCCTGAAAGTTGAACTCTTCAGGGGTGTCTGGGTAGTTTTCTTTCATGTAGTCTACGATGGCTTGCACGAGTGTTTTAAAATGAATCATGGACATTCCTCCTCGACAATTTGGTGGAACTATAGATTTTGTCCAACGAAGCGATTTAAGGCTTTTCAGTAGTTGCCCAGTACTTTCAGCTCTCCTTGGGCTCTTAGTCTATGAAAAAATAAAAAGAAGGAAAAAAAATCAGATGGACACTAAGTGCAACAAGACCCTATACAACTGCGGATATCCATATTGCCCTGAGAACCGATATAGGTCATGGAGACAGAGCAGTGTCTGCTAGATGTAATATGTGATTGATGTATGTTTTTAAATGAGCTATGTCATGATAATTTTGAGGTTTTTGGGTCAAACTGCTCCAAATTAAAACTAAGTACCTTTGTCGTACACGAAATGCTTATAGAATACTAAAGAGGAAGATATCACGTGAATTTTAGAAGAGAAAATAAACCATAATCAGAGTTTTAGTTAATTTTCCAAGAGAGAAGCGATAAACTTGAAAAATTGTCAAGATGCAATCCATTTCCATCCTGGCCATCTGCAGCCCAAGACACTTATTTTTACCCTTAGAGCACTAGTAGAATAATTTGAAACAAAACTGGACCCTTATTTTGGGGTTTACGCTGATATAAAGATGTCTTTCGGCTTTTTAAAGTAACACTTAAAATGGTGACATAGCCCCTTTTACTATAGTTTTATTTTGAATTTTATTTAGAATAGATGTTTTAACTTTTGCAAAAATTTTAATGTTAATATAATAATTATTTTTTACTCAGTTGTTACTAATTAGTGTGTAAAACGCTACTGAGAACGAATGACACTTAAATATGCATGGCAATATGAATTTATTTCTTAATTACATCTACTTGTAGAGTAAAGCGATTTTTTTATTCCTATGATCTTCTTATATGGTAGAGAGACATTTGAATGGGTAAAAACACACTTACTCTCAGTCGAACAACACAGATTCCCTCATACTTGGGATGCTTTTCCACGAGAATATCTGATGTATTTTGAATAACCGTTTCCCAGAGGCGAACCGACGTGGCTCTTTTCTTCGCTCTTTTGTCCGCTCTTGATGTTTGGTCTTGATCAAGAGGGTAATACAAGGCACGATTTGTAGCAAGCCAGACTACAATTTAAGTGACAACGAAATAAGTGTAAAACAGGATTAAGCTATTTTATCAGCTTAAAATTTTTCCGAGTAAAACCGTCATCCGAGAGTTTCTTTTATGCAGCTATACTGTATTTTTCTTAACCGATCTTAATTGATCAACTGATCATCTAAACGAAACAATATTATAACCTGTTTAAGGTGTAATATATATGACAGTGATTTTTTATTTGCTTGATTGAATCTACATGATGTTCTGATAAGAAAATGGAAAAAAAAATTTCGATATCGATTTTCCTTCTCCGCGTTTTGGCCGTCTTAAAACGTGAAATTTCACTTTCGGTGTGTTACAAAACCGCGCAAGAAGAAAGACTGGAAATAGTCCGCTATGACGTCAATAGATGGTTTTCACTCACGTGACCTTCAATCCTGTGGGACTGAAATGACAAAGGCCATGGCGGCCATGTTGGTGCACATAACAAAGGAAGTTCATTAAAATTCTTTTGTAGTTGTGCACCAACATGGCCGCCGTGACGTAATGTGAAAACCACCCATACAAGAATGCTAGTGCCGCGATTTCTCAGTTCCTCCGTTTTTTGGTGCGTGTTGCTACAACCATTGACAACACACCTTAATAGAACCATGTTTCTTCCTCTGGACGCATCAAAAAATGTGAGAAACTGAGAAACCTCGACACTGGCATTCCTGTATTGACGTCACAGCGGACTATTTCCAGTCTTTCTTCTTGCGCGGTTTTGTAACACACCGGAAGTGAAA
Organism: Cladopsammia gracilis; assembly: GCA_022457155.1. Lineage (NCBI taxonomy): Eukaryota > Metazoa > Cnidaria > Anthozoa > Scleractinia > Dendrophylliidae > Cladopsammia > Cladopsammia gracilis. The sequence continues at coordinate 57,151 of JAJGOT010000926.1, read as the reverse complement.
TTTCACGTTTTTAGACGGCTACAACGCAGAGAAGAAAAATCGATATCGAATTCTTTTTTCCATTTTCTTATCAGAACATCATGTAGATTCGATCAAGCAAATAAAAAAAATCACTGTCAAATACACTTTAAAATTCATTGGTATGAAAGCAAAGGAGATGTCTGCGCGCAGGCTACCGTATTAAAAAAAGGTGAATAAATATATTTTTTTATTTGGCACAGCATTCTACAGTGCAAATACACATCAAAACGAGTGCAAATCTGACACGTTATTACCGCGCGCTAGGAAAAACTCTTTCAAAAACATCGATTTTGGAGAGAATGACTGTCGTACAGTAAACAATTAATTCAGCGAAAAGTTGTATAACACGACTGGGCATTTTTACTCGTCAATTTCCTCTAGATATTATGAGATATTATGCTTGCAAAGCGTTAAGGATAATACGCAAGCGCGAGTAAGAGCGCGTAGTACATTTGAATTTTCAAACACGAGTGGTAGGCTGAATCTTAATGCTTCTTCAGTATCATTAAAATAAACCGTCTCCGAGTTGAGCTTAGCCGGTTTATCGAAGAGAGGCCTTGTCTGAAAACTCGAGTTGTGATGATGACGTCGTATGACCTAAAAATGTCATGAATAGCAATATACGTCATTTTGGATCCGCATCAAAAACTAATTTAATAGGTTCCAAAACTCGTGAGACTGGGTGAGCCAGAGAAAATGTGGTGAAGAAAATAAGGAACAAAATTTAAAACTCTGGATTTCTGTAAACATTGCTGTCAAAACATTACTTTCCTCGATTTATAGGCCATACTGACACAAACGCTTTTTAAAATCAAAATGTCCCGGCCGAAGCGGTACATCAGGGGCTCATTTAAAAGGAAAGCGACAGATAATTACCCAGATACTGGCATGTCCAGTAAGGAAACGGAAATTCGAAAAAAATAGATCCAAGACTAATATGCACTTAATTTCTTGTTTTCATTCTTAACGTGTATTGTACCTGTACATGCATCTCCAAATTTCTCCTCCTTTGTATTCCATGTAGTACACGAGAGCCCACCTGTATCTGAAATGTTATCAAATGGTGGACTCTCCTCTGTCCCAGCCCTGTAAACAGCGAATTCGCTCAGCGACATCTCCTCTTTACTTTTCGTGGTTCAGAGATCTGGAAAGTAAGATACATAATATGAACGATCGAGATGAATTGGCACAGCAAACAAATGTAGTGACTGAGAGCGCAAATTTGTAAAAATAGGAAGGATTAAATTATCGTTACCGCAACAGAGTTTTAGACTTAATAGTTGCACGGTCAACGTTAAACTAACTGGTTTATTCTCTTGTAGATATCCAAAGGTACTGAAATTTAGAAAAATTCGGTGTATAATTATATCATCATCTATAATCCCACACAAGCAACTATGGTATTCTTTTCATATTTTTCAAACTGTCCAAATTAAAGATTAATTTGGATAGTTTTCGTATGGACTTTGCGGTCGTTTGTTTTTGTTTTCAAATGACGAGCTCGCTCGTGATTGGTTCTTTCGGGAATTTTCGACTGCGTTAAATTCAATCGTCGAGGCATTAGGTGCGCAATGCATTTTGGGTCACACTGGGCCTTTAAAAAGTTAAAACTATCAAATTACTCAGAAATTGGATAGTTTCTTTCAGCCAATCAAAACTCAAGAAAAACAATAGAAATAAAATTTTAACCAATCAGCGCGCAGCCATACAGCAGACTCAGCCGTTCAGCAAGTGTTTCGCTGAAATGGCGAGCGAGATTTTTGTATCGAGCGATTTATTTGATGAGGTTTATGCGGACGAACAGCCAGCAGGGAATCGGCAAGAAGATAGCCAGTTTCCCGAGATTAGCTTTTGCAGTTTGATAACAACTGATAAACACTTTAAAGATAGCCAAAAATATACTAGGTCTTATTCAGGTGACAATCTAATATATATAAAGGGCAATAGAATTACTTCTGTCTAAAAAGACAAATAGGAATATACAATCATATAAATGTACGCTGTCTTTTGCAGGAAATGTAAAGATGGCCAGATACATGTAATTAATTTGCTATCTACAGCTGCTAAAGAACCAAACCGTGCATGTATTTTATGTGTGTAATTAAGCCTTATTTTCTAGAAGCATCTGTTTCATAAGTTGAAAAAAAAATTATTCATGTATATACATACTTCGAGAGCTTATATTTACACCTGAAATTATTATCAATAGCAATTTATTGTAACAGAAAGGTCCCAAAATAATGGTTTGAGTATAGTGAGTATGGTATAATTTTGTTATTTGTACATTGACTTATACTGTAATGAAGTTGTACAATTTTCAATTTGTAGCTTAATTATAAAAACTGATCAAAATTTCTGAAAGGTATTTAGTCTATGTTTTTACATACCTGTTATTGACTGCAATGCAAGAACATGCAGACTTTGCCAAATATGTAAGTTACATGATGGTAATCCAGATAGATTAACTCAAACATGCATTGTACTGATCATTGATTGTAATGCAATGGGTAATGAAAGCCTTATTAGCTATAGTGGACCCAAACTTAACACTACACATGGCTACAGTACTGGGCAAAAGTAATGGAAATGATAAACGAATATCGTTTCTTTGTCACTATGCATGGATGCATGTGAACTTTGGAAAATGCCTGGTTCATATGTAGGATTTAAGCTGTCAAAAATCCTGTGATGGGTAAACAAAGGAGCTACAATTAAATTAAATTATCTTGAACCGTACTTGACCGTACACATCTTTTGTTTTTTGATCACACGCTATAACTGCATGGATGCATGTGAACCTTTGGAAAATAAATATGTATCCTACGCAGCGTTAATTGTAGTTACGTGAAAAAGTGTTAAGTTTAACGCTGTAAAAAGTGTTAAAAATGAAACTAGACGTTTCGGCAATGCTGCCTTCATCAGTAATATATATAGATAGCCTGAGCCTAACAGCGTCACTCTTTGAACAGACTTAATTGAGGTGAAAGGTCGGAAGCACACGAATAAAATTGACGACCGGGCTATCTTTTAACTTTAGCAATTCTCAAAAACAGACTTACGCGACCGTTTGCACAGTACATTTAGACCGTACAAAAGTTCACAAAAACAACTTTTTTTCCGTCTAGAATAATTAGTACGACTAATTTCCAAATAAAATACACCTGCTGCTTATAAAAATTGTCCGAGAAACTGATTTGGAAATCAAAATTGCAAAAAATCTGAAAAAATATACACAAACATACTTGCATAAGACCGCACGAGTGAAGTTTACAACTATAAAATCCAAGACTTGTTTTGTTTTGTTTACATAAAATCGCTTTTCAACCTATGTAATGAATGAACAAACACATAAAAATGGACAACACAATCTTCTTTCGAAAAATTTTATTCAAATCTCCATAACTTTATGTTTAAAAGCAAAACGCGAACCATTCGAGGCCGAGATGTCTCCGATGAAAGAAATCAAAACAACTGAATTTAATTGAGCGCGTTATAAACAATTCTCCCGAAAACTAGCGAGAACACAAAAAAGTCAATCACAGATTGATATCAACATAAATTCCCATCGAAAAATGTATTTTGTTTTACCTTTAAGTCCCTCCACTGCTTGGAAATTGTTTAAATCTCCGCTTCTTCAGCTCTGAAACCCGAAGTGACAAACATCTTCCCGCATTGCTCCCATCCTCGAAGCAAGATTTGTCTCTGAAAGCTCTTCTATTTCCACTATAGCAGCTTCTGAATATCCCTTAATTAGTATCCCTGTCTTGAGAAGCAAACCGCGAAAAAATTCAGGAGAATAACGACTTTAATTTAAACGGTTTTCTCCGCTAAACACAGCAGTGTTTTCCCAGGTGACGTGAAATTGCAATGTTGTTGGGTGGCGTCATACGCGCATGTTTTGCGACGGTCTACGCGCCCGCGAGTTAACCCTAAGCGACGGCGTCGGGAGGGTTGTCCAATACACACGAACTGAGTCGGGTCGTCAAACGTCAGCCACAACCCGTCTAACCGGAAGTCAGGTCGTGGTTTTGGAAGCGGAAGTTATCTGAGACACCTGACGACCCGTCACGACCATAGTCGACCCGTCTCAAAGAAAAGTCCAGGGAAATATCGAGCGTTCTGTTTCGATGCAAATAAATTTTTTTGTAAAGTTTTGCACGTGCATATGAAACTTGAAAACAATACCCGTGAATAATGAGGACGCTCACTTGTAAACACAAACTCTGCGGGAAAAAATTGGTACATTGGAGGCCCTAGTTTATTGCCTTGCATGTCTTCAATGTCCTTGAAAATTGCAGGCCATATAAATTGATGACCAATCTCGAGAATGTCAAATATTGAAAAAAATTTATCTCGCGGTTTCCAAATTATCATCACATTTGTAGGCATAGACCAAATTACGTACAAAAATGGCAACAAGAGCAGCTGAACGCACGCTAATCAAATCCTTCTTTCTCGCAATCGGCCAAAGCAACCCCCTCACTTTTTCACACACCATTTCAAATGGAATCAAACTACTATGAGATGAAACTGCATCCCCATCGCGCATCATTTTCTTTAGATATTAGCCAATTACGTCGATAGTATGTTTTTTACTGTATTTATAATCCCCAAAACTTCATCCCTAAAAATTTCGAAAACGCTCTCATACATTTCTTTCAAACTTTGTCCAGTTGAAGCCCATGGTCTAATCAATTAGTCCACTAGCGGGTTTTACAAAAATATTTCTTGATCTAGAGAAACTCCGCAACTTGTGAATTTCAGAGGATCACCATTCCGTTGCCATGGAAGCACCGATGTAAACAAATCCTATACTCCCATAAAGTTCAATGTATTGTGTGTTTGCATGCAAAGTGGCTTGTCCTTTTACGCACTACAACAAAAGATATAGCCCATTAAAATTGAAAGGGTGTGGACTTGAGAAATAGGTACGAGCCTCCTTAATTGATGTTTTAGATGTAATAATTCCTTCCTAAAAATTTTTGGAGGACGAGTTTAACCATACTATGTTATACATGTAAAACTCATGCAATTTATCTGAGAACACAAAAGCGTTTTTTTCTTTTTCCCTTGTCCCAGAAAAGCATTCAGTTGTATTGTTCCTGTTTTGTACTTTTTATGCAACAACATTTACAGCCCTGTCAAGATGTTCCGGCAGCTGGCAATTTGGTTGGTTACAGGCAATTATTTGCTGTCTTCATCACACTAGAGTTCACAAATCATGACTACCCTAACAAAATACATCACTAGCCCTTATCTACTTCTTCTATTACCCTGCTTACCACTACATAACATTCTGACAGGGCTGACATTTTTTTCAATGAGGTGTGACTTCTCAGGACATAAATTATAATGTTTTACAGCAAACAAGTAACAAAGAACTCAAAAGAAAACCCCTTTTAGTGTTATTGTAACTTAACATTTATAGTTATGCTTGTTTTGTGAAGCCAACTCAAATTGTTATATTTAAAGTGGATATAACCCCCAAAAAACCTTCTTTGGCTTAAAAAAATCTTACTATTTTTTTGAACAAAATGCTGCAAAAAATTTCAATTTTCCTCAAAACTTCAATTTTTTTATAGCCCACCAAAGTTATGAAAAATTGCCATAATTTGTTCCATTACTGAGTACGAAGTCTGGGTTTGAGTGATGTCATGGAAGGAGATGGATTTTTATCATCTCAAGGATTTCCAGTGACTTGTTGCCGTGAAAATAGCTCTGCGAAAACGCCAAATGACTTGTGTTGCCTACTGCTACAAAAATATTTAGAACCCAAAAGCAGGAATTGGGCTTCATAAAATACCTTAGGGCTGATTTACACGGTACAACTTTGTTGCATGCAACACGGCGGCTTACGGCATGCTTACGACATGACTTGAGCTGATTTACACGGAGTAATTCATGTTGTAAGCATGCCGTAAGCATGTTTTAAGCGTGTCGCATGTGACAAAGTTGTACCGTGTAAATCGGCCCTTACTTTAATGATGACCCTGTTGAAGCCAAAAAGCGATGCAAGAAATGGGTCGATTTTGTGAATATAGTGTCCAGATACCCGGCAGCCGGGAAGTGTTTTCAAAATACTAGATCCCTGGAAGTCTGAAATTTTTTTTGCGGCATTTTGTTCAGACAAATAGTACAATTTTTTTAAGCAAAATTTTTTGAGCTATTTTGAAAAAAATAGCTCATTAGCAGGCGCAAAGGTTGGTTTGTGATGTTTGTTTGTTAGTATGTATGTATGTATGTATGGATGGATGGATGTATGTCTTGGGTTATGTCACACCAATCAGATTGTCTCTAGTATGTACACCGTGTACTATGCCAGCCAATCAAATTCTCGCTTCTAAAATGGTATTACTGAAGGTCAGAGAAGGGCACTTGGCATGAATTGAAAATCAGCCATCTTGGATGTTCGCGATTGTTGCCTCAAACACTAAAAGTGTAAAGTTTTGAAGATTTGTTGGTTGGGAATTGTGCAGTAATCCCGACTGGCTTGCTAACATGGCAATATCAAGGGCATTTATTCGGAAATACTGCCTAAAATGTGCTCTATGCATGAATTGTACAATTAATGGTCTGCGAGGGATGAGACGTCCAAAAAATGTGAACTGCGGTTACGTTTATAGGTGAGCTTGTACTGAAATAAGAAAGTATAGCTTTATTGCAAAAACGGCAAGCGGATTTCAAATAATGTGATGTGGAACATGAATTGGATGTTTCAAACCTGGGTTTCAAGCGATTACTACTTGAAATGGTATCTTTTTTGTCAGTCACGTTGTCTGCCCGTGAAAATGTTGAACTTTGTCCTTATAGAAACTTGTCCGGGATGCATGGAGTTCAACAGAGAAAACTTAATGCAATTAATATACAATTTACAGTATTTAAAACGTTTATCTTTCTGTGAATTAATGTGAGCAGATGTGTAGGTTATTAATTGTATGCCCCAAGCGATTACTACAAGCGAGTAGCGACTGTATTTTGTATGAGCAGTCACGTTGTGTGCACGTACAAATGTCGAACTTTGTTCTTATAGAAACTGGTACGTGATGGAATTCAGCATGTTTTCGGGAAACGTTAATTCTTATGGTGCGTTTAAAAACGCCTGTTCAAAAAACTATTAGTTGCAAAATTCATTTTGGATGCGCTAAGTTTCTGATTTAAGACTTTTCTGGTCGACATTACAGGAAAAGATGTTTGGTTCCAAATGTTAACCTCAAGGTTGTGGTTTTGAGTTGAAAACAATTTAATCTAATTAGTTTCTGTTTCTATTTGCACGACTTTTTTGTGGAGAATAAAAACAGTTGTTTGAATACTATTAGTTGCAATTTACAAGGAGGCTACCAATATTCATTTTACATGCGTTTAGTTTCTGTTAAAGACTTTTCTGGTTGACATTACAGAAACAGGTAGTTCAAAGAATTTTTGTCACTAATTTAATTAGCTTGTGGTTTGGAGTTAAAAACTATTTAATTTAATTAGTTTGCGGCCAAAGGGAACCATTTCCACGTTTCTTTTGTGAATAATAAAAGCAACTTTTTAAAAAAAGACTAGAATTTTCAGAAAATAATAATCCTTCAATTTGGATGTATCAAATTTCTGTGCAGGACTCTTCTGGTTGACATTTAATACACTGATTACAGAGACCAGTTGCTCATTTCACTGGGGCCGTAGTTTCGTCATAAAATAACTCCGAAGATCCCGTGAAAAAGCTAGCCAAAACTTCCCACCTATTTTCATACCCTAACCCTTTAGGCTAAAATACAAAAGCAAACTTTGCATTTTTCCACCTAAATAGAGTTTTGGTCCCAGTGGGTCCGTTTCTCGAAAGTCCCGGTAACTTTTCGGGCCCGCAACTCATATTCAAATCAGAATCTATAAAATGGTGATGCATTTTTAGCCCTCAAACCAGCTCGACTTGTTTTGTCAATTTAGAATTTTATTGCTTAGCTTTCAAAATCAACAAAATTTTAATCTTTAATGAATACATTGCGCACATAAGATAGCTTTCCGGGCCCGAAACGTTATCGGGACGTTCGAGAAACGGGACGCAGTTCGTGATCTTGGTAGTTTTGGGGGGTAGGGGGCGGGCCGGAGGATTTGAAAAACGTATATCTGCAAGCGGTTATTTGTGCTAGTTTTCTTCCACTGTTTTGTTGCTTTCACCATTTCATATCATTTAGGGAATTTTCAAAATAGCTCATGCACGCAATGCGTGCCTATGTTTTTTTGCAGTTATATCCACTTTAAACTCTACCCATCATACACTACAGGGCTGTCATAATTTAAGCTTTGAACTTGCTTGGTTATTGTGCTCTAGTCAGTTATTAAACTTTGAGTTGTTGATGATCTTCAAGAGTTTGCCTACTTAAAAGACAGCCCTGTCACTAACATGTATATTCAAATAATTACAAAAACTTACTAGTTGTTTCCATTAAAGGTTTCTCAAACAGATTGTGTAAGTCACAGTGTGGGACTTGAGATTTGCTCTCTGAGACAAATATTTCCTTGACATCTACAACAATGGAGCAGGGTCTTTCCATTACTAAAATACCTGTGGAAAAATGAGAATTTAAGACAGTTAGAAAATGAAAAGAAGAGCTATTAGTTTATTTGTTTGATGACAAATTATTATTGGACATAATTATATATGTACACCTGAATTGCAGCATAGTAGAACAACATTTTTTTCTAGTATATTTTGTAACATAAAATTCACTTTATTTAACCACAGGGCACCCAAATGCTGTATTAGCTATGACATAATAATTTAATAAAAATATTGCTATTTACCTGTTTTCCTGTGTCTTTTGAGTCGTTTTGGAAGCGATTTGAACCAGAGCGAAGACGGTTGACATTGCATGACAAGCTGCTTCAGTTCCTCGTCTTCACTGACTGACTTGTGCACTGGGTACTTCTTCCTTTTGGTGTGTGAAGAATGTTTTCCTGTCGGTCCTGCAAACAGCTTTGCCCATCGCCTTTCCTGGAGTCAGACCGTTTCCATTCTTTCTTCTCCAGCTTCCATCGTTGTTTAGACTCGCTGACTTTTGCCTCTTTCTCCAGCCAATCGGCAAAAGACTCCCAGGTTGACATCTTTGGTTTTCCTTCAACAAATGTCGGGAAGTTTCGCTACATTTGCCTCAGAAACTTGTGATTTAAGCTTGTGAACAAAGGCATGCTCCATGTATATGCCCATCAGCTCGGAAACCGTTCCTTGATATTGCCTGATCTGGTCACTCTTTTCTTTTCCTATGACTGGAAATTGGTCTACACGATTTTTAGCCACTGACACAACCGTGTCCATGCAACCAAAACGTTCGTCGAGCAACGCTCCATGCTTTTTCATATTTGTCTGAACCTGGCATAAATTTTCCGAGACATGTTTTTGCTTCTCGTTCAACAGCATCTACAGTGCAGGTCAGAGTAAAGTACACGTATGGAGCAAAGCTGACATTAGTATGTATGAGCTAGCTCACTGTTTTCCCTATTGTTAATATTTTATTGTTGTTTTGAATGGCCAGGCATTTTGAATTTAGTTGAAAGATCAACATGTGCTTCTTTATATCTGGCGCATGTAGCGGATGCGAACTGCTAAACTGATCTGACAGAATCGGTCAAACAAATAGTAAACTATTAGCCAGTCTTATGTTAACAGTAAACAGGATTATTGATAAAACAATTTGTTGCTGTTTCTGAATTATCTCTTTACAGCTTGTAGAACTGAAGATATAATTTTGCTTGCCACGATGTTGACAGTCCAGTTTGAAGTCACAAAATAGTGACTACTATATCTTTCCCCGAAGGATTCATTTTAATGGATCAATAAAGCAAACATTGTGTGACACCCGCACATACTCTTGATACAAAAATCGGAATGAAATGCTTTGAAACTGAACTTACTTGTAGAATAATATGATTGTAAACAAAAGTGAAAAAGTTACACATTGTAATCATCATACATGAACTCAATGCCGTGAAGCATTTTCGAGTTTCGAAACCGTTGCAGAACCTTTTGTGCGGGGTTTGGATTAAATATTTTTGGCTGACTAGATCTTCTCTAGATCCTACGTACACCAGCAGCATTTTCATTTGTGGTCCTTTTAAATAAATAAAGCAGCAGGAAAGCTTTAGCTTGTTTGTAAGATAAAGCCATGTTAAATTCTTTCCACAATCTGCAAAGCTCTCTGATCTTGAGACAATTAGGACTTGCACGGAATGTTGTGTTACATAATGATTTTGTCAGCGCAAGAATGTTCGCCATTCAATTGACAAGATCAGATTTCATGTTCAAGCATATGCTAATTTGTTGAAAACTTGAACTTGAAGAAATGTTTTCATCAGGTCTCTTTCAGAAAGAAGCGATACTATTTATACAGAAATTGTCAAATGAAAGATACAATACAGGGTTCAAAATAAAATCACAGCTTTAAGCTTGAATTTGTAGGCTTTTTTTGTCTAGGCTCATTTTTTCCCAGCTGTCAATAATGAATGAGCACATACCCTCAGCAGTCAACAACATGATTTTTTTTTCACTTTTTGCAATTTGTGTGCAGGCCACTTCTTATCATCTGTTCAAAGCTTTTTTTAGTAGCGCCACCCCTGGTGTTATGAGAACCCTGAATTATCGTTACAGGATACCATTGCAGCAACTTTGATTTCAGTTGGCCGATTCAACACAAAACAACAGCTTCACAAAACAATGTGTTTGGATTATAATTATGCAGCATAGTCTATCATCAATCAACTGATTTATTGACATGACTGGTAATAAGAACTCTTGTTTACAAGTTTGTTTGCTGCCTGGTAATCAACCATAAGTGAAAAATAAAGAGATCCTGAATGGCTGAACGGCAAAATAATTCTTTCAAAGTATGGCTCACAGTGAATGGCTGTACCACAGACAGACTGGCGGTAATTCGTAGACTACGCCAGCAGTGTGCGAGAAGTGATAGTCATGCTTGTTTTACCATTTACTTGAATCAAGCAAGGTTTTGATTTCAAGGCCAGGGAATGATAAACATGATTTCTTTTATGTAAGAGACTGCAAAACATTAATTCTTTATTCGCTGCTCGCTCATGAAATGTAAACAAGTGGGCCGGAGTCCCAAGTGCAGTAGTCACGCAAATTCATGTGTAAAATTCTTTATCCACTCCATACAGCTGTTTACTTATTTTTAAAATAAATCTTGAATGTATCTAAAAATTATAATGAAAATTAAAGACAGTAGGGAAAGTTTGGTGGCAGAAAAAAATTATTGTCAGTAAAAAAAAGTGCATGGCGGTCCCTTGGCGAAAGTGGTAAAAGTGCACTGAATTTGCATACTGTATGTCAAAACGGTAATTTGAAACCTGAAAGTCGCAAGTATTATAAACAGACTATGCCCTTCTACAAATTCTCTATTTTCTTTGTAGTTTCGCTCACCAAATTAAGATTAAGCTTTTCCAAACTCTCAGCTTATACTTCCAAGTATTCCACCACGTTAAAACATCACAGAAAGTTTGGAGTGTCTTTGGGCCGGGAATAAACCTAAGTCGCGTTTGGTTTCACGAGCGTTTGACGTTTACAATTTCAAGGGATTCACGCTTTTCAGTGTCATTGAAGATGGAAACCTTTATGTTCATAGAAAACTCGGACGCCTTTGATCTGCCACATTAAGCTGTAAACGATTATTGATGGCTTTGAAAAGGAGAGAATTGTCACAATGAAACTTGACGTAATCGAGCACAAACTTGGCTAAGACAACAAATCATCATCCTCAGTGGAATTGTTTTAAAAGACTATTTGAAGCGAAGATGTTTTGGCTATTTTTTTCTGTAGAATGAACTGAGTTTGTGGTCATGGTCAGTAACGAAACTGCTTCATTGTTTATGTTATCTGTTTGATCATTGTATACATACCATTTTAAAGATTCAGGAAACCGTTTTACAGAAATAGCTATCCGTTTGATGAACCGTTTCATGTTGATGCCTATCCGTTTCGAATTTTTACCTAGCCGTTCGAATGGTTTGTGAAACCGTTTTAACGCTATTGCCAATCTGTTTTATAAATTTGCTCATCCGTTCGAATGGTTTGGGAAACCATATAAACGCTTTTGATGGCCATTTGCTATCCGTTTTTTCAAGCCGTTTAACAGATATCCGTTAGGCCCCGACTTTTGAAAACGCATCATTTTGAAAATGTTTCATTTCTAGTGTGGACAGGTGAAAACGCAGACTTACGAAAACGGTGACTTAAAATCTCTAGTGTGGACAGGGGAAAAGTGACGGAGACTTTTGAAAACCATGACGTAAATCAGAGCATCTATCACCTTTAACAATTACGCAATCCTCGGGCACAGTCGTTTTCATCGTTTTTGACCGTTTTAGTGTGGACAGGTGAAAACGCTAGTGTGGGCAAAAATATTTTGCTTCATTTTCTTCAAGATGAAAACGGAGACTTTTGAAAACGCATTAGTGTGGCCGGGGCCTTAGTGTACGTTTTACCAAATCAGGTCACAAATACCATTGAAAGAATATTAATTTTTTTAAAGAATACTTGGATGTTTGAAATGCTGTTTGTTTCAGTATTAACTGTGAGTTTCTTTTTCCAGAACAAAAAAATTCCTTTTTCTTTTCTTCATAAACAAGCGATGAGTTATTTGTGAAGCGAGCAAGATTGGAAATATGACAGCTTTAACTGACGTTATACTTTGCAAATGTTTTTCTTGTTAGTGGCCACTTTTCAGAACTAAATATTTCTTTATTTTGCACAATGCGACACAAAGCAAACTTATAGCAATGAATAACAAAAGCATAGACACACGCATCACTGATGCACATATAGACGCATCAAAGAGAATGCATATATGCGTCAGACGTGCTTTACGTCTGCGATATTCGCTTAATTCTGACCTGCACTGTAACAGAAATGTAAGTTTCTCTGTTCCATCGTAAACTCTCCTTTTGTACTTTTGCTTTGAATTTGGAGTACTCCAGTGCATTTCCGCTGAATTTCATGATGTTAACGAAAGCTGGAAGCATTTTCTCAAACAGTTCATCTACATGTAAGTTTGACACACTTGGGCTCCCTGTGGCACAGTTTTCCCGCCAAACTGGTTCCCATTAGTTATATGATTCGCTTGTTTCTCGTTCACTCGGATTAATTTCCCTTTCTGCTGCTTCCCCTGAATTAACACGCTTTCCTTGTTCGCCAGGCGGTTTGTCACCAGTAATATTCTGAGTGTTAGGAGCCGAATTCAACTCTAAGCGCGAGAGACGATCGTGTAGGCTATCAATCGGCAATTCGCTCAGCTCTTTATCATTAATATCTCCATTGTTAGACAAACGTTCCTCTCGGGCCATTGCATCTTCGTACTGATACTCTAATCTTGATTCTTCGGCTCTTTTCTTACAGTGCGGCTACTGTTACCGGGGTCACCCGGACAAAGTTAACCAATCACAAAACAGAACGAGAACAATAGATTCCAACATTTTTTACTTTAGCCAATGAAATGTCGAGTACAGAACAATGAAATTTCAACTTGTTCACTCGTGAAGCTTATGTTGAATAAAGCTTTAGCTAGCGTTGACTTTTCGGTTTAAAAATTTGAGTAGTTTCACATGCTACATGAATTAATGTCATGTTTTATGCAAGTGAGCGAGAACTGATTTCAAACTCTATGAAAGCAGTGAACGCGACAGCCGTATGTTTGGGCAAATTCTGTGGCGGATTTGAATTCTCGGAAAACATAACAACTCAACCGCCGACTGTTTGCAATTGTTACAAGGTACACTGCCAGCGTAGCATATATAAGCATTTATTTTCTAACCTTTTGAAAAAGAGCGGCTCCTTCATCATTTCAATTCTTTTTTTATTGAATTGTTGTCAGAATTTTTTCCGTTGCAGATTTTCTTTGCGGTTTGAGCACTAGATGGGTTTCTTTAATCTCCCAAGGCGGTCGTGACGGTTTTGAAGAAATCATTTTGGTGAAAGTATTACAAGTCTATATTTGTATATGCCAAAAAAATAGAAATAATTATTAACCAAACCTCGAACTCTGTAAAAAAAAAAATATTCTATTTTTTTTTTAGGAATTCATCGCGAGGGAGTTGGATTTACTGTTTTGAATCGTCTGGAAAATTATAATAACTCAACTGGCGAACCGCTGTAATATCGATGGATTTTCCGGCAGTGAAATATATGTTGAAGAATGCGCCGTTTCTTTAAGACGATACTCTTTTTATGCAGTTTTGAATTTGTCTTTTACTTAATTTTATTTCAGCTTAATCCGACTGCCGGAACCTAACACGTGGAAGTCAAAGCGCATAAAACTTAATTAACCACGACGGCGAACAAGCCGTGTTTTCGTTGTTTTGAAATCCGTAGGTCACTTTTTAATTTGCCTGAACTATGACCGTCGCTTTCACTTGTACTTATGCATTTAAGAATATCTTCTTTCGCTGTCGTCAAGTGTATTTATTTTCCAACCCCGCCGTTGACGCCGTAGAGAAAACTTGAATCTATTACGAGCGAACAAATTATTTTAAATCCTCCACCAGCACTTTTATTTGTGTAGACATACGGTACAGCCGGCGCATTCCATATTTTCACACAGTTTGGAGTTTCTGTTTCATTTGAATCGCCGAAATTTACCTTCCAAATCGCGCTGTTAAAATAAGTCAAGTTCAAAAGGGATGGAATCGAAGTTAATTGAAAATCCAACGCTGTACAGCCAAAACTTGTATTGATCTGTTTTGATGGCGAACGAACAAGTTGAAATTTCATTGTTCTGTACTCGACATTTCATTGGCTAAAGTAAAAAATGTTGGAATCTATTGTTCTCATTCTGTTTTCTGATTGGTTTACTTTGTCTGGGTGACCCCGGTAACAGTAGCTGCACTGTAAGTTCCAGAAGCTTTGCACGTTGCTGTGCTTCGTCGCGTAAGAGTTTGATTTCTTCTTCGCACTCTCGCTCGGCCATTTTTAGCTCCAGGGCAAGCTTTCTTTCGCAAAATTGAACTCTTGCTCGACTTAAATGAAGTCGTGGACATATTAGACGTAAAAAGTGGCAGTGTTTGGTTTCTCCGTCCGTTGTCACTCACTTCGATGTAGATTTGGACGAGTCTTTCGTATGTCATTCACAGTTGATGTTGTTGTTGATGAACACGCTTACCGCTCGGCGGTTCAATAATTTTCTCCCTTGACGCTTGAACTCACTGGATATCCGCATAAAGAACTGGATATCCGGAACCAAATGTCGATGGGACGACGTTTAACACAAATCGGTGGTTCGAACAAAACAGATTTGATGACGAATTACTTCACTTTACACTTCAGAACTTCAGAACAACGTGCACGATTTACAAAAACTCGAACTCACAACACAACTCTATCACGTGACCGGAAACGGGAGGCACAGGCCGTGTCGAACATTCACCCGAGGAAGGTTCATGTGTTTATATTGTCTCATGTGACCGCATATCCGGTGAGTACGATCGACTGTCACAAGGATAGGTCGTGTCGAACCGAGTCCGCTTGATTTCCTTTCTCGTGTAATGGGCCCTTAACCCTTAAAAACGAGGAAGGTTCATGTTGTGTTGTCTCACGCAACCACACTTCCGGTTAGTCCTGTCGACTTTCACGAAGACAGGTCGTGTAGAACCGAACACACGCTTAATATATTTTCCTCTCGTACACACGCTTTAAGAACGAGGAAGGTTCATGTTGTGTTGTTGTCTCACGCAACCACACTTTCGGTCCACTTTGGCCGCGCACGCTCGTTTATTCGTTCGGCGTCACGTTCTCGCCTGCTTCCCTGTGGAAAAGTGTGTTTGTGGCCTCACACTTTAGAACGAGATATATATATATACATGCATATTTGTCTTGTTTGTCCCAGCACGCTCGTTTGTTTCGTGTCGTGTAGAACCGAACACACTCTTAATACATTTTCCTCTCGTGCACACGCTTTAAGAACGAGGAAGGTTCATGTTGTGTTGTTGTCTCACGCAACCACACTTTCGGTCCACTTTGGCCGCGCGCGCTCGTTTAATATTCGTTCGGCGTCACGTTTTCGCGTGCTTCCCTGTGGAAAAGCGTGTTTGTGGCCTCACACTTTTAGAACGAGGTATACATGCATATTTGTCTTGTTTGGTCCAGCACGCTCGTTTGTTTCGTCTCGTGTAGAACCGAACACACTCTTAATACATTTTCCTCTCGTGGGCACGCTTTAAGAACGAGGAAGGTTCATGTTGTGTTGTTGTCTCACGCAACCACACTTTCGGTCCACTTTGGCCGCGCGCGCTCGTTTATTCGTTCGGCGTCACGTTTTCGCCTGCTTCCCTGTGGTAAAGCGTGTTTGTGGCCTCACACTTTTAGAACGAAGTATACATGCATATTTGTCTTGTTTGTCCCAGTACGCTCGTTTATTTCGATCACCCTTATTTCGTGTCGTTTATTTTTCAGTCTCTCACGAACTGACTTTTCCGTGAGACGGGTCAACTGTTGTTGCGACGAGTCGTCACGACCTGGTCGGGTCGTCACGATCCGTCAACTTTTTTCACCCCCACTCCATCAACAATGCTGACTTCCGGTAAGTGTAGTTAACTTCCGTTTCGAACTTCACGACACGACTTCCGGTAAGACGGGTCGTCTCAAAGGCGTGACGACCCGAATCAGTTGGTGTATATTGGACATGACTGGGCGTCGGCGGCGGCGGCGACGGGCACACAACGCGCCCGCGAAACATTCCGCTAGCCATGACCATGAAAAATGACGAGGATGGGTTCTATGGTTCTCTGGTTCTATGAGTATGGCGCTCCGCGCGGGCCTTCGGCCCGCAGAGCTCCACTAGTAAACACATTTCTACTACTGATGAAGGCAGCATTGCCGAGACGTCTAGTTTCATTTTTAACACCTTTTACAGCGTTAAACTTAACACTTTTTCACGTAACCTTTGAAAAATGCTTTGTTCATATGTAGGATTTAAGCTGTCAAAAAAAAAGACTGATCCTGTGAAAATAATTTCAAATGTTTTTTCACAGGTTTTAACCCTGTGAAATGTTCCCTGTTCACAGGTTTTGGGATTATGCACCCTGTGAAAAAACCTGCGAAGAAGCGTCTGAAGAAACTAATATTTCGCAGGTTTTTTCACTGGCTTTAATGCACCTTTCATTGTTTTGAACAGGTTATTATTTCTAATAATCTGCATACATGCTCACTGAAATGGAACAACAGGTCATTATTGTGGTCAGTGAGGTGGAACAGGAGGTTATTATTAAAAATAATAACCTCCTGTTCCACCTCACTGACCACAATAATAACCTACTGTTCCACCTCAGTGATTTTCTAGAATCTTCTCAATTTAGCACATCAGCATAATTTATCAAAAATTCCAACATGGATAACACTCACAACACCCCTGACAAATACTTTTGATGTAAGTGTCAACAAAGTTAACAAAACATCCCTCTGGACCAACAACATACACCCTGTATCTCCGAGGGACTTACGTTTTTAAGTTTTCAACTACCTTGGTTAATCGTTTTAAATAAACCTTTACTATAGACACTATAAGGCAAAATCTCAATATTTTCCATTACATTGAACGTGGAATGAAAAATTATCGACAGTGAATTTCCTATTTTTATCTAAAGCTAGACTATGAGCAGTCTCTCTTTCCCAGCTTAGTCCATCAAGCGAGGAACGAAAAAACATTAGCGAATGGATAATGGCCGCGCGAAACTGGAGGCGCCCCAGTTTCGCACGGCCATTACCGTTCGCTAATGTTTCTTCGTTTCTCGCTCGATGGACTAAGCTGGGAAAGAGAGACTGCTCGTAGTCTAATCTAAAGCCCATATCCCCAAATTTCTGATTATTACTACTGCTGACTGTCAACGAACTTTTTACCCTTGTCATGTAAGAATTGAAACGTTTCAAAAGTGTACTATTAAAATTTCACTTCGCTAGCTCACATTTTTTCCAAGATTGCATCCTCCTGATTCCTTTTTCCTATTTTGCGGTAACTTGAGAACTTTATACGCATCGTGTTGTAAAAAGTATCCTACTTGGCCAGTAAAGAATATCACAAACGGCGCTTCACATCGCATCACCGCGTTTCATCGAGGTCATAGTTGATCAATTCTAAACTGATTGTAACGGCAAGAAAAAATTCGCCCATGGGAGTCATTACAATGATTAAAATGCTTGCACAATCCTTTCGGGATTTAGACAATCACTACTGTCACTAATGAGCAAAATTTCACAGCAAGTCGTTGGTTTGCTTGTTCTTAAACAATGAAAAGGTGCATTAAAACGGATAATGCCCTCGCTCCTCGGCCTTCTTAAAAATAATGACCGAGCGCTACGCGCTCGGTCATTATTTTTAAGAAGGCCTCGGAGCTCGGGCATTATCCCTTACATAATTCACAGGTTTTTACATAATTAGGATTTGACCCTGTGAAACGTGCCCTGTTCACAAGTACAGGTATTAAAAATTTAACACCTTGTGAAAAAACAGTGAAAAACTTGTGAAAAAACGTGAAAAATTTGATTTCACTGTTTTTTTCACAGGTTTTTTTCACAGTTTTCCCCAGTGTTTTCATGGGTTTTTTCACAGGTTTTGACCCGTGAAACTTGCTCCGTTCACAGGTTATAACAATTTTACACCCTGTGAAAACCCCGTGGAAAAAAAAAAACATGTGAAAAATTAGAGTTAATAGGTTTTTCACAGGTAAATTCACGGGTTTTTCACAGGTTTTCATCCAATAGTTTTAACAGCGACTGAAGAACTACAAGAACTACGTATACAGCGACTAACTAATAGCAGTTTGTTTATCGGCGTACAGTGTGTATTTGTTTGTTATAATTTTTATGCGATACACAATCATTCCCATTTTATGACATAATGTACTCAACTTACAACTCTGACAACATAGAAGATTT
Source organism: Cladopsammia gracilis (assembly GCA_022457155.1). Classification (NCBI taxonomy): domain Eukaryota; kingdom Metazoa; phylum Cnidaria; class Anthozoa; order Scleractinia; family Dendrophylliidae; genus Cladopsammia; species Cladopsammia gracilis. The sequence continues at coordinate 38,217 of JAJGOT010000926.1, read as the reverse complement.
AGAAGGCCTTTTCTCTGATGATTCTCTATAAATAAACGGATACCTGATCTTTCAAGACCTTTGAGAACTGAATTTACTCTTCCCTTGTGCAAAATACCGCGGTTTGTATTATGACGCAGGTGTATTTTTATTACTATGGGCATAACAGAGACTACAGGAACAAAAGCGACTGCAGGAACTACAAGAACTACTGAAACTACAAGAACTACAGGAACTACAGCGACTGCAAGAACTACAAGAACTACAGGAACTACAAGAACTACAACGACTACAGGAACTAAAAGTCAAGGGTTGCTCTGAAAGAAAGAAATAGTGCCTGTTTACGCAGATAAAAACGATCTACAGCTGTATATTTAAAGTGTCAAAATTTTTCTGTGCGTTTACGTTTGCAAATGTTTTAGATGTTTATCGGTGTACAGTGTGCATTTGATTGTTATAAATTTTATGCGATACACAATCATTCCCATTTTATGATATAATGTACTCAACTTACAACTCTGATAACATAGAAGATTTAGAAGGCCTTTTCTCTGATGATTCTCTACAAATAAACGGATACTGATCTTTTGAGACCTTTAGAAATTTCATACTCTTCCCTTGTGCAAAATACCGCGGTTAGTATTATGACGCGCAGGTGTATTTTTATTATATATAACCATAGAGACTTCAATGATCTAATCTAAACTAATACTATAATTCACAACGGTTTCCCATCACTGTGAGTGTAAATGAAAAAAAAAAAAAATACAAAAAACATTGACATATACAAAATCAGTGATTGGTACAAAGATAAACAGAAAGTGCCGATTTAAAAGCGTCGACGCTGGGCTGATTTACAATGGATGGGTAAGCCGGGTAAACAAAGGAGCTACAATTAATTTAAATTATCTTGAACCGTACTAATGACCGTACATATCTTTTGTTTTTTGATCACACGCTATGACTGAATAACTTAATAGCACCATTTCTATTGGTCAGTTGCTCGAACAAAAGTTCAACATCTATTGTACTGTGCACGGTCAAGGCTGAAAAATGATAACAAAAACATCGACCATAAGAGTAAAAGAAAAAAGAAATCCAAGAATCATTATTTATTAACTAATTTTAACCTTAACTTCATTCTATAAGTTTTCTTTTCATGATGACCGAGATGGTAGGACCTCAATGGCCCCGATTCACCCTGCACTTCCATCATCGGACAATATGCACTTTGGTTAGGAAAGGAAATTTGATTGAGCCCGTCAAAAACGTCACCGCGAAAAAAAGAAATGATGATGAAACTTTTTACGAAAGACAGGTACGTAGACGCCTTAGAAGGCCTTACCAGCGGGATCGTGTACCTGACTTCGTTGTACATCCTCGCACAGGAAAGATACTTTGCGGAGAGAGTTCAGGTAGCGAAAAGCTTTCCTTGTCTTTATGAAGTATTCTACACAGTCCCCTTTTCTAGTGCAGTGGGCAACATCTTATCTTTGCGTTAAGGGGGCTCCGTCAAGTAATTTCGGGCGCACTCGTCTATAACAAACTTTGCGTTATAACATTTTCGGCTTCAACGCGATTGCAATAAAACTTTGGGAAAACAGACAGCTATCATTTAGCAACAATATATTAGAATTTGATTTAACAGGGAACCATAATTTTAGTGACATTAGAGTTTTATTTAACCACAGTTTTTTAACAAAGTCGCGTCCAAAGATAGATCAGTTTGCTGTTACTGTATTTCTGTTAATTAAATTTCTGGAATCAGTTTTTAGTGGAGCACTAGCCGGGCCGAAGGCCCGGCTGCGGAGCCCCATACTCATAGAAACCTATGCCCGTCATTTTTCATGGTCATGGCTAGCGGAATGTTTCGCGGGCGCGTGTCTGCAACATGTGTGTCGCGCAAGGCTAACTCGCGGGCGCGTATGACGTCGCAAAACATGCGCGTATGACGCCACACGCGCGGCTACACAGCCGTCAGCTCGGTAAACACTTTTTAAAGTTTTAAAAAAGTTGGATCTTTCGCAGTGTTAGGCGGAGCAGTAAAGTCGTTATTTCCCTGCATTTTTTCGCGGTTTGCTACTCAAGACAGGGATACTAATTAAGGAATACTCAGAAGCCGCTTTAGTGGAAAAAGAAGAGCTTTCAGGGATAAAATCTTGCTTCGAGGAACTTTATCAATGCAGGAGCAATGCGGGGAAATGCCTTGTTTTTATTACGGATTTCAGAACCGAAGAAGCGGAGTTTTAACGGATTTCCAAGCAGTCCAGTGCTTTAAAGGTAAAATAAATCACATTTTTCGATGGTAATTTATGTTGATATCAATTTTTGATTGACTTTTCCTTTGTGTTCTCTTAAATTTTGGAGACATGTTTATGAAACGTTCAAATTAAGTCGTGTTGTTATCTTGAATTTCAACGAGGACAGCTCTGCCTTGATGCGCTATAAATGGTACGTGTTCTACTTTTAAAAATAAATTAATGGAGATTTGAATAAAATTTTTCGAAAGAAGATTGTGTTGTCCAATTTTATGTCTTTGTTCATTCATTACATAGATTGAAAAGCGATTTTATGTAAACAAAACAAGACTTAGATTTTCTGTCTTCACTCGCGTCGCCTTATGCAAATATGTTTGTCTATTTTTGCAATTTTGATTTCCAAATCAGTTTCTCAGGTAATTTTTGACAAACAAAAACTGTATTTTATTCGGAAAGTAGTCGAACTAGTTTATATTCTAGACAGAGATGAGTTGTTTTTGTGAACTTTTGTACGGTCTAAATGTACTGTGCAGACGGTCGCGGGGTAATACTGTTTTGAAAATTGCTAAAATTCATTTGAAAATAGCCCGTTTGTCAATCTTTATTCTTGTGCTTCCAACCTTTCACCTTAGTTAATTTTCGCCTTAGTTAAGCTTGTTCAGAGTGCTACGCTGTTAGGCTTGGCCTATCTATATATATTATTGACGTATGCATATACCCTACCCAAGTTGGAGCAGAATTGCGGAGGTGTTAAATCCATGTAAATTCTCTTGACATTTTCTATACCTGACGCTCTTAATTTGACAAAAAAGCCACGAACCCTTATATCTGGGAGATTCCTTCTTAATGCTTGCTCTCTGAATGCCAATCAGATTTTTCGACTGATTATCCAGCTGTTTTGTGACAAACACCTAGCTTCCACATGAATTTCATGGTACTAGAATATTTTTTGAACGATTTTGGTGGTGTTCAGGGCTTCCAATTGGAGAAAAGGTTGTTCGGATTGCAAGTTACTTCGCATGTGAACTCAGGCGAAGCTGGCCAGCAGTTTTGTTTATGAATACGAAATGAGCACGCGTGGCAGTTATTCTAAGAATTCGCACCGTTATAAGGTGGGTGTAAGCGATATGCGTACTGGCGATCCCAGGAGGGGAGGAAAATGGGTTAAGGTACTATATTCGTTGATTGTTGATCTGAATATAACTGCCGAACGTGCTCATTTCGTATTCACAAACAAAGCTGCTCCATCTCGTTGTTAATAAATTGACCCATTGTGCTGAAATTATGTGCATCTTAGCACGAATTTTAAGTGATCCGCAATTTGTTAGTTTGTTAGGGTCAAGCCATTGCCGCCGGCAAAACTAATTTTCACTATGTGGCACTTCAATAGTACTTCTAATTGAAACTGCTTTTCACAAAAAAATTTCACCGAAAGTAATATCGCCACATTTCGCTTAGCCAAAAGAAATAACGCCGACATTTCGTCTAGTGAAACGAATTTTGCTGCAGTGGCTTCAGAAAGATCTTAGCCTCGCTGACCGCTTGTTCGGTCCATATTGGGAAAACATTGATCTCGTTTTTTCCCAATGCGGATCTCATGCCAGTTCATATAATATGTACACGTGTCTTAATTAACTTAACTTACAGAGTGTTTGCGTTGTTTCAAATCGTCACAACAATTTCGTTGTTTTCCAGTTACGATTTATGAGACGGATAGAAGTATTGATTGGAATCTTTACGTTACTCATTTTGGTCTTAGCTGCAGCTTGTTACTTCAAAATTCATGGTTTTCCTCCACGCTCCCACAACACTTGCGCATATTATACGTAGGCTTATACAAATCCACATAAAAAAAGAAGTAAATTCTGAAGATTCTGATGGTTCTTAAAATCCCCAGTTGTCGTCACGAGTTGTACGCTTCTTTTCTGGTGTGTTTCTGATCTGTTCTAAGAGGTACGTTGGTCTTGTGTACCTTGAGGAGGTCTTGTGTATCCTAGGTGGTTGTTTGTGTCTACTATAGCCTATATCTGATATTATACACTTTGTTTGTAGACGACGGCAACTAAATACATCATAAAGTATACGGGCTATCCATGTCATGAAAGCATTACTCAGGATTTCTTTAAAATCTATCAAAACCTCTTTGAGATCAAAATAGCATTCATAACGATATACATGTACGCTCATAGATATCACCAATTTCACTGGACAAAATGCGCACAATTCAAACTTTGAAGGTAAAGTTATGAGCAAATTGTTAGTTTCTGTTATAGGTTCTATAATCATTTCTTCCGTTAGGTTTGAGCACGTTTATTACCGAAGAAGATTTAAGAGAGAATTGGAACCCAGAAGCCGGAGAAATTGATCGCAATGAGCTGTGGTTTCTGCGAGAGAACACACCCATGCCTAAAGAGTTACAATTGACCTATGATCTTGACAACCCGAGGCATGGGCTCATTAATCCAAGAGATGACGCTAAATGGCTCCCAAAGCAGTTTTGCGAGGTAATCGGGAACGATTTAACCAAACAAAGTTTTGATCACAGAAGAGCTAACTTGTACCCAATCCCTCCGCTCTTCTCAAATCGAGCTGCCCTAATTAAAACCCAATATTTTTTTAAACCCTAATTGGATGATTAGCATATGGGTAAACAAGATGTTTAACATGGTTAAACATGGTTTTCAGTAACATCTGAAACTTGAAGAAGGCTGGTCTGGCCAGCTGAAATATTGTACTAAACAAAATATACACTGTTTTCAGCTTTGCTTTAAAGTTTTGTGTTTAAAATGACTGTTTAGTTATAGCTTTAGTTGGGCCAACAATCTAGTTTGTACATGTTGTGCTTACATCTCTGTAAGGCGGACACCCCTCTAAGGCGGACGAAAGTGCTTGGCTGGTCCCGGCCGAATCTCACTTTTTTTTTCTGTAACAAAACCCTCTATCAAGTGCACACCCAGTCTAAGGCGGCAGCTAGAGCTGGTCCGGCTTAGAAAGAGTTCAATGTATTCCAAGTGATTTTTCATGGTTTTGTGTTATTCCTCCATATCAAGTTTAATTTGTGTGCAAAATTCAGGTGCTAACAATTATTTTTTGGCTTGACGATTTAGATGTTACGTTGTGCTGCCTGGGTTAAACTTTACCCATATTCGGAGACAGGACAATGATCAGTGGCGAAAAGATTAAAGCAATAAGGAACTGCTCAAGAATGGCAAATTGGAAACATCCTTCAGTTTTTTCATGTGCATTTGTAGTTTAATTAAGAAATTCTGAGCAATTGTATTATTCATTAATGAGCATCAATGAGTGGAACACTCGAAGAGAAATCAGCCATGTGAACGGCACTCCAAAGATTTTCTGAAGATTTTCGAAAATTCACTGACTGTTGTGCGAATGTTGTACCAACGTTTCCGATCATTTTTTGAAATTTTCTGAAGATTGCTGACGATGTACGAAGATTTCCGAGGAAGATCGGGAAATGTTTTTTTTTAAAGTCAATACTTTTTAGCTCGTTTGACATTTAAAGGGCAAACATGGTAGCTAATGTACATATTCACTCAGAGTGAAGATAAAATTGATATCTTCACGTGTGTCGTGATACCATTTTTTCGCAGTGGGAGAAATCCTTGTATTTCACTGAAGATTTTTTATAAATTAATAATAAAATGTAGTGACCACAAAACGTATTGTGTCATTAAAGGCAATGTTGCAAAAAGTTAAATTCGTCGACGAGTCATTGGGGCAAGTAACTGCAGGTTGACTTGCTTCTAGTGTAAAGCACCCGGGGGGAGATGGGGGGGGGGAAGGGGGGGAAGGGGGGCTCCCGCATATTTTTTAGTCTCTGATTTTGTAATTAGACAGTCGAGTACATGATTCACGGATAATCGTACTCGTTATTTCAAACAGCCGATTTCAAACCACTAGCGCGAATACTCCCTGAATTGTTACTTAACTCAGTCCAATTACTATTACAAATAAAATGACAACCGATTTTTACACTGATTTTTATTTGGAATATTTTTTAAATTCTTCTCTTACGCCTGTGAATTCTGACATAGCAATCACTAATTACTAAAGATTTTCTGTCAACAAAGGAAAGATAGAAAACTGCAGGCCAAGCACAATCGTTCCAAGGCTTAACCTGTTTGAGGCAGTTTTGGATTTAATGGACAACCGATCCTCAAGACACTTATCATACTCGTCGAAATCAATTTTTATGATGCCGCAAATTTGTGCAGCTTTGCAGTCATCATCGCAGATTTCTCCCCCAGCGCTTACAGAGTTATACAGATAGTACTTTTCAAAGTGGGAGCTCTCCTGAGACTCAAACTTCTGCACCAAAGAGTGAAGTGACTGTGGGCTCACATCTGGAATGTTAAACGATTCGGTTGCTTTGTATTCTATCATCCATTCTGGTTTGTTCATCAGGTTGGCTTGCGTCAGGTTTGTGAAGTATTGCCAAACATCCTGTTGACCAAGCAATGCGGGACTAAAAATTGTGAATTATCCAATTTCCAGAGTCAATTATGCAGATTCCAATTATGTCGTTATGAGTCAATTATGTAGTTCTAACTTTTGAGTCTGTCAACAAAATCCTACGGTGTGACCAGACTATATCAGTGTAAACTTGTGGCGAATTCAATCAAACTAATCTTACAAACGATATTAAAACACTTGAATGAAATGAAAAATCTCGTCAAGAACAAAGCTGATTTTTTGAGCATTGGACACCACACTGTCGGACCATCAGAAATCAAGATCAGCTCAAGAGGCCATTTGCACGATGGCGACATTTAACTACAACTACCAGAATTCATTTCGTTTTTCCTTTTTTAATTTCAATTTTGTAATCCCAGTACGGTTTAAATAACAATAGCCCTAATTTCCACTGCAAAACAAAAAACTGAAGGATTCTGGTATAGTTGTAGTCATATGACGTCATCGTGCGAATGGTATATTGAATCCGTTTTAATCTTGTGCAGTTTAAGCCTTCTATACAGACGTCTAAAGTTATGTCTGACTCTTTAAGCCTTTATCCTAAGAGTGTCAAAAATCAAAATTTAATAAAAATCCCAAATTTCACCTTGCAAAATATTGAAAAACAAATGGTACCATACAAAAGAACTGCTGAAGAGGTTTCGTTTGAATGGTTACACCATAGGATTTCGAATATAAACAATTGGGTTAGAACAACACTACACTACATGTCTCCATAATTGACTCTTAGTGTGCATTACTGGATGATGAAAACAGCAGTCAATCGGCGCTCCTTTAAAATCAAAGAAAGCTCTGAAAAAATGATCAATGGAAAAAAAATAATAGGACAATAATTTACCAACCCATGGTTCTCACCTTGACTTGCGCAGTGGTTCTATCATACTTGTAGAGACGGATGCCGGGATTATTGTAACCTACGGTCGGGAGTACTGTCTTCCAAGGGGTTACCGCTGGACACAAGAATAGGGAACTACGGGGAACGCCTGCAGAAAAAAGAGCAAAAGTCAAATGAAAAAGCACAAAGTTTTCTGTCACGTTAAATGTGGTTTTCACGTTAATTACATGTTAATTTTGCGCAGTGCGATGCATTTTTCTGAGACCACGCCCTTCCTCTTTTTATTTCATCTAACATTTTACCCTTAGAAATACTTTACTTCGAAACAGTTTCTGAGTTTATCCATGATGTTGCCAGTGACTCTGTACCCTCAAACTTTCCTGATCTCTTCACTCACTCCAATCAAATACACTCATACCATACCAGGTTTTCTTCATCCCATAATTTGTTTGCAACACCTTCAAGATTAAACTCAATGAGAGACTCTATTTAAGATTCTTGCCAAAATTGTGGAACTCTCTAATTTAGCACTCCACTCGGGAACTCTCTCGGAAGAAATTTAAAAATAAAATTCATAGCACATGCGTCACTGTTCTTCACCTGTGGCCATTGTTTCCCAATATTTACATTATAAACAATCCGCATTTTCCTTGTTTATCATGCACATTTGAAGATCTATTTCCTAATCTTAAAAATGCACCTTCGCTTAGGTCCTAATTGAAAATTACTCGTTGACGTGGCTTTACCAGCAATAAGCTTATTTAACCCGAGAAATGAATCTTTGAATGATCAAAGGCTCCTAAGAGCCAACCCGTGAATAAGAAATTAATGCTAACTCGTAACGCAATATTGCGGTAAGCTTATGTTTTCACACTGACACGGTTCAATATTTTTTAAAAATTAAATGTAAGGATTTTTGACAAACGCAAAAAGAAAAATACGGTACATCACTTTCATAATGTTCAGTCTAAAAAAGACAGAAAAAAAAAGGACGGCACGAGCGAGACTTGAACCTGTGGCCTTTCGGCTGTCATTCCGCGCTTTACAACATTCGGCCACCGTGATCATTGACTTCGAACAGGATAAATTTAATTACTTCAAGGTAGATACGCTTCAAAACGCATGTCTCAGCTGAAAAATACTTTTAGATCGATTTTAACGTTGCATTAAAGACTCCAAATGCGAAACCAACTTTAAGCTTGCTGTTGTTTATATTCGTTTACAACAATTTAGTTGTTGTTATCGCTGGATTCACGTTATTCTTGTTAAAAAACGCATTCGTAACAAACATTACGTCACTGAGTTTACAGCTGATGGAAGGAGTGAGCGAGTGAGCTAATGCTCATTTGCATATTTGTCTCCGTTACCGATAACCCGTTCATTACGCATGCGCATATTCGCCGTTTAAAAAAACGGTGACATCGCGTTAAAAGACAAAACCAGCCTCATAATTCTAGGTTGAACAATCCGTTGGTGTGTTTATCGATTTGATCATGAATAACATCGATCATGGAGACGCCAGCGTTGACGCACCGGCTGTGTTACATGTACAAGAGCAACTCGAACACATTAGGAGCAAAATAACTGTTGCGATTGAATCCACGGTTCTGATAGCCATTAATGTAGTCGCAGTGGTGGGAAATGCCATCCTTTGCTTTATCGTTTATCACAACTCCGGGCTCCATACTCCCACCAGCATGCTTATCGTCACCCTCGCCCGTGCAGACCTGTGTACCGCTGCGACTGTTATGCCGTTAACAATCGACGCCGTGATCCACAGCAAGAGACGTTTCAGTGACACGGTTTGTAAAACGCATGCTTTTGCGATGGCCGTTCTAGCGCAAGTGTCCATCTACGTCGTGGCTTTGACGGCCTTCAATCGGTAGGCGTGCGTCAAGAGAAGAAGCCTATACAGGACAATATTCACCAAGCAGCGCACTTTGTTTATAATCGCCGCTGTTTTGGGTTATCGCGCTCTTTATCAATGCAGATACCACGCAGCTCTTTACAACCCCTAATTTCATTGGACCTGGATTTCACGCAGCTCCATTGTTTTTAGGGCGAGGGTCCATTGTTGTGTTGTTTGTTCTATCGTTTTCTCAGCAAATCAGAGAAGACCTTGTAAGAGCTGCGTACTGCCCCTATCAATGGCCTTCCCAATATCCTGTCTCTGGTGACTTCTTCTTTTGCCCAGGGTACCTCTTGTGCTGGAGGCGAATGATGAAACCAGCTGCAATCTACTCTTTTAACACCTGGCTCTATGGCTCCTGCACAATTTCGTACGTGGTAACCGTTGTCTACTACTGGAAGGTGTTCCGCGTCGTGGAGCAGCACAACGCGGCCGTGGCTCCGAATCTGAACAACTCCAAACACAACAGACAAGCTGGTAGTCATGCTGAAGAGGTGTCCGTTGCCAAAGTAGTGGCGGCCATTATTTTGTCATTCACTCTTTGCCGGATCCCGGCAGAAGTGATGGACACCATGGATAAAATCAACCCGCTTCTTCTTCCTGGACAGGTGAGACTGAAATCGTATGCCTTTTTAGTCAGGAAAACAAACTTTATCATGAAAAGTGAATCTTGCTACCGTTTTCTGCTTTAATATGGAATTTTATTGTAAAAAAAGATTGAAACGTTTGTCGTCTTGCCCTGTTTACGAAATATGGTCTCAGTGGCACACTTTACAAAGGACATCAGAAGAAATGTTAGTAAAATTTCCATTTTATGTTATTGTTAATAGGCCATTTGCACGATGACGTCATTTGACTACTACTACCAGAATTCATTTCGTTTTTCCTTTCTTATTTAAATTTTGTAATCCCAGTGCGGTTTAAATAACAATAGCCCTAATTTGCACTACAAAACAAAAAACTGAAGGATTCTGGTAGTTGTAGTCAAATGACGTCATCTTACAAATGGCCTATTGTGGAAAATTCAAGTTCCATGGGCGATCTTGAAGCTGGAGAAGCTATAAATTCATAAATATTGTTGTATTGTTCTGTTCTGTTTCAGTTTCTGAATTTCCGCTCAATTGTATTGTTGTTATTAAAAGTCAAACATTGGCTTAGGCGTTTATTTAAACGCTTATTGCTCTGCTTTTTAATAACACGCGAACTCCCAGTAATATATCAAACATGAGACACAGTGTTTCATCACAAGATCAAACACTGAGAAGAGAGTTGAAATACGACGCGCAGCGGGGTATTTTTGACGAACTTCGAGGTGTTTGATCTTGTGATGAAATGTGTCGAATGGTTGACATAACTTCTCAAACAAAATGATTTTAGAAGGATAAATTAAGGATGCAAAATGAGGAGTGTTTCATCTGATTTCCAAACACTCATTAAACATTAATTTCCTTTGCATTTTTTTCATGTCGAATTATTAATGAGTTTGAGAAGCGAAGTTCAAAATTCAACCAACAGCTTTACGCAGAATGGTCAAAGGTCATGTTTGTGGTTTGTGATTGGTTGATTTCCGTCCATTTTGTCAGTTTCTGTTTTCAGGAATGTTTGCCGTCATGGTCAGTTATGATTGACAGCAACGTAAAATGTAAACCTTAGTTGAACTTTGAACTTGAGAGTTGGAATGTTATTGAAAGGCGCAGTAAGCAATTTGCAGACAAACGTAATAATTCAGTACTCAGGGCCGGGTTGTTCAAAGCGCGGTTAAGCTAACCCAATGTTAGCATCAATTTTGATTCCAGTTAAATAATTAATCAATGAAGATTTTTCCAAAGTATATTTGCCCTTTAGTTTCATTTCTCACTTGTCTTCGTATGTAACTTATAATTAGCTTTTGAAAACACTTCTAACAAGAGAAATTCAATCCTCGGTTAAGTTTTAATCCTGGATTAGCGTTAACCGGGTTTCATACAACCGGGCCTAGGTCAGTACCCAACAAATGCTTTCGGTGAAATAATATAAGCTGTTTGGAAGACCTTAGTCATCTCATCTTATCATTAGCGAAAAATTAACGCCTTTTGTTTTCGGAGGGATAAAAAAAAACGCGTTTTGGCTTCGAAATAAGGTGACCTAATATAAGCTGTTTGGAAGACCTTAGTCATATCATCTTATCATTAACGAAAAATTAACGCCTTTTGTTTTCGGAGGGATAAAAAAACCGCGTTTTGGCTCCGAAATAAGGTAACCTAATATAAGCTGTTTAGAAGACCTTATCATCTCATCTTATCATTAGCGAAAAATTAACGCCTTTTGTTTTCGGAGGGATAAAAAAAAACGCGTTTTGGCTTCGAAATAAAGCTGTTTGGAATACCTTAAACATATCATCTTATCATCAGCGAAAAATTAACGTCTTTTGTTTTCGGAGGGATTAAAAAAACCGCGTTTTGGCTCCGAAATAAGGTGACCTAATATAAGCTGTTTGGAATACCTTAGTCATCTCATCTCATCATTAGCGAAAAATTAACGCCTTTTGTTTTCGGAAGGATAAAAAAAGCGCGTTTTGGCTTCGAAATAAGGTGACCTAATATAAGCTGTTTGGAAGGCCTTATCATCTCATCTTATCATTAGCGAAAAATTATAACGCCTTTTGTTTTCGGAGGGATAAAAAAACGCGTTTTGGCTTCGAAATAAGGTGACCTAATATAAGCTGTTTGGAAGACCTTATCATCTCATCTTATCATTAGCGAAAAATTAACGCCTTTTGATTTCGGAGGGATAAAAGAAAAACCGCGTTTTGGCTTCGAAATAAGGTGACCTAAGATTTTAGGAAAGGAGAAAGCGGGTAGTAATTTCGGCGAAGATAACATTTCTTTCTCTAAAACTTCAGCTAAAAAGAACCGAAACTATCAAACTGTATTAGCTACATGGTTTAGGGACGCGTCACTTTCTTATAACCTTTTCTGTATGTAAGGTGAAAATGAGCGATAATATACGCTCACCCAAATCGCCTTACAAAGTTTATTCCCCCACCGGCTCCCTAACAATGTTGAAGTCCATAAAGTGTAGAACATGTGTGAGACGTTTTTTTACTCATCACTCTCAACGTTATTCGGGGGATGGGGTGGGGGAAAGTACATTTTATTCATGTTGTAATGGAAAAATGCATTCTGCATGTCATTCTGACCACCATTGTAGTTTTCTTTATGGGGCAATACGCAGCTCTTACAAGGTTTTCGCTGTTTTGCTGAGAAAACAATAGAACAAACAACACAACAATGTTCCCTAGCCCTGAAAACAATAGAGCTGCGTGATACCCAGGTCCAATGAAATTAGAGGTTGTTAAAAGCTGCATGGTATGTCCTTTAAAGGCACTAAAATGATATGAAAAACGGTACAACGCCATTTCAAGCGTTTTCCCCGATATCCCAGGGGGAGTTTAATCTTTTAAAGGCACTAAAATGATATGAAAAACAGTACGCCATTCCAAGTGTTTTCCCCGATATCCCAGGGGTAGTTTCCTTTAAAGGCACTAAAATGATATGGAAAGCAGTACAACGCCATTCCAAGCGTTTTCCCCGATATCCCAGGGGCAGTTTAATCTTTTAAAGGCACTAAAATGATATGAAAAACAGTATGCCATTCCAAGTGTTTTCCCCGATATCCCAGCGGTAGTTTCCTTTAAAGGCACTAAAATGATACGAAAAACAGTACAACGCCATTTCAAGCATTTTCCCCGATATCCCAGGGGCAGTTTAATCTTTTAAAGGCACTAAAATGATATGAAAAACAGTACGCCATTCCAAGTGTTTTCCCCGATATCCCAGGGGTTATAATATCCTTTAACGGCACTAAAATGATACGAAAAACAGTACAACGCCATTCCAAGTGTTTTCCCCGATATCCCAGGGGTAGTTTCCTTTAAAGACACTAAAATGATATGAAAAACAGTACAACGCCATTCCAAGCGTTTAACTAAACATTCTTTGTTGGGTTCCCTGTAAAGGCACTAAAATGATATGGAAAAACAGTACAACGCCATTCCAGGCGTTTTCCTAAACATTCCTTGTTGGGTTCCCTGTAAAGGCACTAAAATGATATAAAAAAAACAGTACAACGCCATTCCAAGCGTTTTCCTAAACATTCCTTGTTGGGTTCCCTGTAAAGGCACTAAAATTATATGGAAAAACAGTACAACGCCATTCCAAGCGTTTTCCTAAACATTCCTCATTGGGTTCCCTGTAAAGGCACTGAAATGATATGGAAAAACAGTACAACGCCATTCCAAGCGTTTTCCTAAACATTCCTTGTTGGGTTCCCTGTAAAGGCACTAAAATGATATGGAAAAACAGTACAACGCCATTCCAAGCTTTTTCCTAAACATTCCTTGTTGGGTTCCCTGTAAAGGCACTAAAATGATATAGAAAAACAGTACAACGCCATTCCAAGCGTTTAACTAAACATTTCTTGTTGGGTTCCCTGTAAAGGCACTAAAATGATATGGAAAACAGTACAACACCATTCCAAGCGTTTAACTAAACATTCTTTGTTGGGTTCCCTGTAAAGGCACTAAAAAGATATGGAAAAACAGTACAACGCCATTCCAAGCGCTTGACTAAACATTCCTTGTTGGGTTTCCTGTAAAGGCACTAAAATGGTATGGAAAAACAGTACAACGCCATTCCAAGCGTTTTCCTAAACATTCCTCATTGGGTTCCCTGTAAAGGCACTAAAATGATACGGAGAAACAGTACAACGCCATTCCAAGCGTTTTCCACGATATCCCAGGGGCAGTTTAATCTTTTAAAGGCACTAAAATGATATGAAAAACAGTACGCCATTCCAAGTGTTTTCCCCGATATCCCAGGGGTAATTTCCTTTAAAGGCACTAAAATGATATGGAGAAACAGTACAACGCCATTCCAAGCGTTTAACTAAACATTCTTCATTGTATGTTTCTGATTATTGTGAAACTAAAATGATAAAAAAACAGTTTTTCTGTTTCGTCTTCCTTGTCCCAGGTGTTCCTTTTTGCTACTTGAATGTGGTTCCGATCATCAGCAGTGCCATCAACCCGGTCATTTATGGGGTCATGAATAGTACCTTCCGAGTTGAGTACAAGAAATTATTGTATACCTTTACTTCAAGAAATTCTATTGGTGTCTCGAGTGACAGATCGCCTACTGTCGCGGGTCACGAGATGTCAGCTTTATGACTCAGCAATAGAAGGAAAATAATACAGTACCATTAAAGTTCCTGGATTGTGACGCCTGTTTATCCCTAAAAGGGGCACCCGTTCCGTAATTGAAACAGCCTATGGAAAAACAATTTAAACCTTGAGCTCTCACGAATACTTTCTGTTTTCAAACGAGCGATAAAAAAACGTAAGTTGAGTTTTTAATGTCATTCAGGCGAATTGTTGCAAAATGTGTAAGCAAGGCACTTGATGTGGTTTTGACTTCAAACTAAACAGTCTTCTTTTTTATGAAAACACTATTCAGCGAATTCAATTCGTGAGCGGACCGAACAGCCAAATTTAGAGTGCTCAGGATCGCCGAGGACCAGTTGCATTATTAAACAGGTTAGCCCTCAGCGACTGGGGTGTCTTAAATGGGTACACTGATGTACCAAAACGTCGAATACAGCATCCAGAGATATCCTAGTATTTTTAATAATCATACTGACGTAAACAAATCATTTACAAAGAACAGAGTTAAACACCCATGTTGAAGGCGTATTTGACTTGTTCCCAAGGATTTTAAGGATTTCTTAGGTATACTTAGGGCTCCATAGGTATAACTTTTAAAGACGGAATGTTGTCAAGTCTACATACATAGTTCTCTGAAGGCACAATTACAATTACAATTTACAATTAATTCGTCCATACCACAGGTGTCCAGGATCACCAATAGACCACTTAGTGGCAAAATATAGGGATTTGTATGGTGGTATGGATTAGTAAACAAAAGAAAAATGACATTAAACAGCCATTAAAGTTTACATACCGCATCAAATGTTGTCCTTGACTGTCGTGGGGCATCTAAGCCGCATCTTCAGCCAGTTTTTTTTAAATTCAGTTTTCTCCTATCTAAAATAACCCCCGAGGGTGATCACAATGGATAAGGGTCAGCAGACAAAATCAAACCAAAAATCGGTCTTAAATCCCAATCGCTCTAAAGACTTTTAATAAAGCCACCATAAAGGACAGCCAGCAGTCTAACTTGAGTGTAGATCGAAGACGAAACTTTCATGACAGTGAGGTTTAAATCCGCAATTTTTTTTCCAGTGCTTCGGCGGAATACAAAAATACAGTCATATAATTTGAATTTGTATTTCCAGCTAAACCTGTTTCGTAAAAATCGGACACCACTGCTGTAATGACAGCCGAACATCCTCCCCGACGGGATATTTTAGTACCATCACCTTGACAACTGTGGAGTAATCAAAGCGCTCGTTGTTGATGTAAGGCGAGGTTCCACAGCAAAGGCGTCAACAACAACTTACAGTTCTTTTCAGAACTACACTATCCTAGTCGACCACAATCGTTTAAAAATCAACTTTAAATATATTTCGTCCTCCAAAGTAAATAACTTATTTTAGCGCACTGATAATAAAGGCATAGAAACTTGAGTTGTACGCCCTGATTGTATTCATTTTCCCGGTTGTATAGCCAGGTCGTGTTATTATGCGCGACCTGTTCAGGCAATTCGAGTAGATTGCTTATACGCGGGGACTCTAAGAACAGTTTCGGACTAAACTAAAGAAGGAAAATACCACAAAGGTAAAACTATTCGGAAATATAAATTAGGAAGCAAAAAGGCAACTTGATTTGTTTTCGTTAATTTTTATTCCATTGACACAAAAACGGCAATACATTACATAATTACAATACTTGACACCTTATGCCTACACAACTAAAACCGACATGAAAATCAGCCAATCATCCATCCATCAATCAGTCAATTAATCAATCAGTTAATCAATTAGTCAGTCACTCAATTAAACAATCTCAGTCAACTGCTCAATCAATCGATAAGGAAAGTTAAAAAGGAAAGACAGAACGAAAAAAAGGTTGAAATGAAAGAATGATCAAAAGGACGGACGAATAAAAGCTAAATGATCACTTTATAAAGCTCGCCCTCCCACCTTTGGCCTTTTCCTACACAATCGAGACAAAAAAAATGACAGTATTACCAAACATTCTTCAAACATGTAAGCTTTGGGGAAAATACCATTGCATGTATTGTTCCATTATCGAACATGCTTACTTGCACTCAAGTAATAAACTGCAATGAAACACGAATGACACTTTTTGATCAAAACGGGGTTAGTTAAGTGCTCTTATTCTGTAAATTTAATAAGCCTCCCCGGCCCCTCCCTCTATTGATTTCCCTCATCTAAAATCAACCAATCAATCAATTTATCAATCAATCAATCAATCAATCAATCAATCAATCAATCAAACAATCAATCAATCAATCAATCAAGAAATAAAAGGCTTAGTAAAGAATGAACGACACAGTAGAATATAGAGTGGAGTAGAGTGGAAAATAGTAAACATAAAAAAATTAAATTAACGGACGCTAACTTTGTAGTGTTCTTTTTCTATGCGGCATTTGCACGACCAAACATCTCCTGACCGTCGTCAGTGTTACTGTTAGAAGGCGAGATTCCGACAGAACTGAAGGCGGTGATGAAAGAAAATATTTGCTTGTACTCGGATCGGAGGGTATTATTCATGACGCCATAAATGATTGGGTTTATGGCACTACTGATGTACCACAGGCAGGTGGCAAAGAGGAAAACCTGGGAAGAGAATAAAAAATAAATAAATAAATAAATAAAATAAGCCGTTCATTTGACGTAGATAAAGGCCGCGAATGAAATCACACGGTGTACCCAACACATCAACGCTACGGAGCAGTACTCTGCAAGCCAACTCTTCTGGAAATACAAATTCCTGCAGCGATACAGTTAAAGTTAAAAATTTCGAGCATGAACAAGAAGAATAAACTCCCCCCCTCAAAAGTCTAATGGTTCGCCCTAAAGAGCTAACATAGCGCCTGGGACAAGCTTACAAATATAAGGAAGTATTGCTAGTCTGTGGGCTAGGCAGCCATGCACACACTGCGACGTGAAAATGAATAAGAGCCTGGTCATGTACGCACGCCTCACGCCTCACACCGCACACAAGCCATGCCATGACCATCCAAAACGAATTGCGTGTACATAGAAACGTCAAATGGTCGAAAGTTTCCACCATGGTTTATTTAATTGGTCACACATGTTCTGCTGTTGATTCGCTTCCAAAGAACTAACAATCTTTCAATTCTACTCACCTGTCGAGGAAGAAGAAGCGGGTTGATTTTATCCATGGTGTCCATCACTTCTGCCGGGATCCAGCAAAGAGTGAATGACAAAACGATGGCTGCCACTGCTTTGGCCACGGACACCTCTTCAGCATGGTTAACGGCTTGGCTGTTGTGGCTGGAGTTGTTCAGATTGGGAGCCACGGCCGCGTTGTGCTGCTCCACGGCGCGGAACACCTTCCAGTAGCAGATAACGATCACCACGTACGAGATTGTGAAGGATCCATAGAGCCAAGTGTTAAAAGAGTAGATGGCAGCTGGTTTCATCATTCGCCTCCAGCACAAGAGGTACCCTGGGCAAAAGAAGAAGTCATCCAGAGACAGGATATTGGGAAGGCCATTGATAAACAGCGCTATAGCCCACACGGCGACGATTAGGAGCAAAGTGCGCTTCTTGGTGAAGATTTTCCTGTAGAGACTACGTCTCTTGACACACGCGTACCGATTGAAGGCCGTCAAAGCCATGAGGTAGATAGACACTTGCGCTAGAACGGCCATCGCAAAAGCGTGCGCTTTGCAGACTGTGTCGTTGAAGCGCCTCTTGCTGTGGATCACGGCGTCGATTGTTAGCGGCATCACGGTAGTAGCGGTTAACATGTCTGTGAAGGCGAGTGCAACGATCAGCAAGGTGGTGGGAGTATGAAGTCTGGGATTGCGATAAACGATTAAGCAAAGGATTGCATTTCCCACCAGAGCGGCCAAATCAATGGCTATCAGAACCGTGGATTCGATCGCAATGGTAACTTTACTCCTGGCTTCAAGTTGCTCTTGTAACACAGCAAGTGCATCTACGCTGGCGTCCCCAGGATCGATGTTATTCATGGTTCAAGCAAGAAAAACGTCTCATAACAAATATGGTCTTGTAAAACGGCTTTTCTGTGTAAGAAGATAGATGAATGCTCGCCTTAAATTGAGCGATACCAATAAGTGATGCCACCGACATTGTTTTACTATTCAAAGAAGTACAATAGATGATTTTGCACCATTAATTTATACTTCCCTGATGCTTCCTTTTCTTATTCATCCTAAAACAGGAATGACGCAGAATAACCCCTCACCCCTGAGCCAAAGACAGTAAAGTAAACACCTCTAATTGTCGTATTCTTAGGGAAATGAGTTATAATGGTTAAATATTTTTAAATAGACATAAATGTAATTACATTTTGTACGCTACTTAAGGGGAAAATTTAGTCGTATCTCGTATTGATGAAATGGTAAATGCAGCATTAGCGGTATAAGACAGTTAACGGATTCAAAGCGACTCGTAAGCCGCTAACTTTAAGTTTTAAAGGTAGCTGTCATGTTTGGTTGGCTTTGTTAAATCCATTTGGATTCGATCCATTTGTCCACTTTAGTTGTTACACCTGTTCGTCAAATAAAGACAGTAATCTGTGTAACCAGATATAATATTTTAAATATTGAACTTTTATTTCTTTGCATGCAATTTCAACTCATTCACTCATCGAGCCAGTAATATAGTTTTTATTTTCAATTTTCGGATGAAAACCTACGGTGTGACTATTCAAATGAAAGCTATTGAGCAGTACTTTCCTGTGGTACTGTTTATTATGCTGTACAAGGCGGTTCTAACTTTTGAGTCTGCGGGTGAAATCCTAATTATAAGTTGTGACCATTCAACTGAAAGCAACCGGGCAGTACTTTCCTGTGCTGTTGTTTATTATGCTGCACAAGGCGTTTCTAAGCTTTGAGTCTGTGATGAAACACTTAAGTTTGACCATTGAAATCAAAGCTATCGAGCAGTACTTTCTGTGGTGCTGTTTATTATGCTGTAAAAGCTGATTTTAATTTTTGAGTTTGTGGTTAAAGTCTGAAAGGATGACCGCCACATTAAAATGAACTACTTTCCTATGGTAATCAAAAGATGCACATAATATGCGCATAAATCTGTGTAGCGCTTATCGTGAATGTAGACTAAAAAATGTTTTCAAATGTAGCGCTAAAAATTAGTTTCTCAGACGTTTCGAGGCTGCTGCCTCTTCATCAGTTGCGTTTAAACTCACTGATGAAGAGGCAGCAGCCTCGAAACGTCTGAGAAACTAATTTTTAGCGCTACGTTTGAAAACATTTTTTAGTCTACTTTCCTATGGTGCCGATTATAATGTTAAACAGGTGCTTATTGTCGCTGTTGATGATGCTGTACAAGCTTTAAGGTGGTCTGACTTTTGAGTCTGTGGATAAAATCCTAAATTGTGATCATTGTCATCACTGTAATGAACGCTGTTGGGCAGTACTTCGCTGTGGTGCTGTACATGTGTATATTTTACTGCGAAATTTAATAATAACTTTTAGGCCTGTGGAGCGTATGTTCATGTATACAATGCTTTTAATTTGTTTTGAAATGTATTTTAATTGTGCTGAAGCAGATGGCTCTAAGTTTTGAGACAGTGACTATTCAAAAGAAAGCAATTAAGTAGTAATGTGGTGCAGATTTTTAATCCTTTAAAACACGCAAACACATACACTCACAATCGGTTTTCCACCTACATGTAGTTATGTTGAGCATGGGTGCTCTTTCGAGATCTTTCGTGTTTTGCGCTCCCGTTTTATCATTTCATGACTTACTTAGGTTTTCTTTCTTAGTTTAAAAAGCTTTAATTTTAGCATAATTTAAGATACAGATTATCTTCATTTCCGCTTTTTAGCAGTTTTGCCAATGTCAAGCAAAATTTTTAATTACACGATTAAACTTAATTCTGACACATTTTCCAAAAATCATCTGTTACGTACCGGTTAGCGTTTGTATGCCTAAATTTGCACAGTCTTTAAAAATCATCAGTAAACGCGGGGAAATTCGCTTTGGCTATGTTCATGTCACAAATAACGGGAAAAAAACGTACAGTTGAGCTCCAGACAATTAATAAATCATAATAAAACTCATGGCATCAGTGCGCGCGAGGCCAAAAACCGGCGCTATACAGTTTGGCCTTAAGCTGGAGCTAATAAATCGATAATTTTAAAGTCTTGTTTATGCCCGATGGTAAAATGTTTGAAGTTGTTCTAATATTAACCGTGTTGTGGTCAGAGACCTACTTTTGTGAGTCTCACTGTCCCGAGGAGGGAAAGGGTTAATAAAAGACTGCTGAGGAAATATGAGAATTTATCACTGTTAAACAATTTTAAATTGGTCATATATGATAAAACGCTAATAGCCAGAGGCCTAAGAAAGGTCGGGCACATGCGAAAATGTTTAAAATTCTTTGTGGCGGACGGATGTCGCTACGCTCGGTTCGTAAATACCACGAAACCAGGCAAAATATTTTCCCATTCGCCCCACCCAGTTAGTGATCATGTTTACATATAATGATGAAATATATATAAACGCAGTATTTAATCCGGCAGGTGATTTTAGAATCATGCACAGCAAATAAGAATTTTTCAAGGGATTTTTTTTCTAGTGCAGGACAGTAAAATGAACATTTTAATCTAAAAATCCCCAATTAGAAATCAACAACTCTGAGATACGAAAGGTTGATATATGGTGATGACATATTCTAAGCCATGAAATAATAAATACAGCTATAGTATAAAGGCGGCCTTTCCAAGGGCATGTATATCCCTGTATTGGTTCTCCAATGCGTATATGCATTTAGCAATGTGTATATTGCATTTAGACCTTATTCATAAATGGCGGCCGATTTGTTATCACTCGTTTGAAAATAGTCGTTCGTTTAGAGTGGAAAAAAACTTTACACCCATTATACTAAATTGTTTTTAATTTATTTTATTACTTTAAAAAAAAAATTCCTAAAGCTTTTAACTACAACAATGTAAGCCGAACGGCGTTTTATAATACATTACGGTAAGTAAGAATGGTAAATTGAACAACAACGGGACAATAATTGACTGACGACGTTAATAAGCGAGTCCGTTACAAAAAATCAATGGTCAATCTTTGTTCTAGAAACTGAAAAAAAGAAGAAGAAGAAGAAGAAGAAGAAGAAGAAGAAGAAGAAGAAGAAGAAGAAGAAGAAGAAGAAGAAGAAGAAGAAGAAGGTTTGCGTAGGTTATGCGGTGGACGGATTAACCAAGTGTTTCAGATATAAAAATGAACTGAGAAATTAAGACATAAATAAAAAAAAATAATAAATAATATATATAGATAGCCTGAGCCTAACAGCGTCGCTCTTTGAACAGAAAGCCGATGATAAACTTAACTGAGGTGAAAGGTCGGAAGCACAAGAATAAAATTGACGACCGGGCTATCTTTTAATTTTAGCAATTCTCAAAAACAGACTTACGCGACCGTTTGCACAGTACATTTAGACCGTACAAAAGTTCACAAAAACAACTTTTTCTCCGTCTAGAATAATTAGTACGACTAATTTCCAAATAAAATACACCTGCTGCTTATAAAAATTGTCCGAGAAACTGATTTGGAAATCAAAATTGCAAAAAATACACAAACATATTTGCATAAGACCACGCGAGCTGGTGAAGTTTACAATTATAAAATCCAAGTCTTGCTTGGTTTACATAAAATCGCTTTTCAACCTATGTAATGAATGAACAAACGCATAAAAATGGACAACATAATCTTCTTTGGAAAAATTTTATTCAAATCTCCATACGTTTATGTTTAAAAGCAGAACGCGAACCATTAAGAGCTCATCGAGGCCGAGATGTCTCCGATGAAAGAAATCAAAACAACTGAATTTAATTGAGCGCGTTATAAACAATTCTCCCGAAAACTAGCGAGAAGACAAAAAAGTCAATCACAGATTGATATCAACATAAATTCCCATCGAAAAATGTATTTTGTTTTACCTTTAAGTCCCTCCACTGCTTGGAAATTGTTTAAATCTCCGCTTCTTCAGTTCTGAAACCCGAAGTGACAAACATCTTCCCGCATTGCTCCCATCCTCGAAGCAAGATTTTATCTCTGAAAGCTCTTCTATTTCCACTAATAGCGGCTTCTGAGTATCCCTTAATTAGTATCCCTGTCTTGAGTAGCAAACCGCGAAAAAATTCAGGAGAATAACGACTTTAATTTGAATCGGTTTTCTCCCCTAAACACAGCAAAACGTCAAAAGTGTTTTCCCATTTCACGTGAAAATTGCAAAGATCCCGGATGTTGTGTGGCGTCATACGCGCATGTTTTGCGACGGTCTACGCGCCCGCTTGTTAGCCCTAAGCGACGGCGGCGGCGGGCACACAACGCGCCCGCGAAACATTCCGCTAGCCATGACCATGAAAACTGACGGCCATGGGTTCTATGGTTCTCTGGTTCTATGAGTATGGTGCTGCGCAGCCAGGCCTTCGGCCCGGCAAGAGCTCCGCTAAAAATGAACTGAGCTTTTCATTTAGCACCCCAAAAGCGGCTATAACGGCTCAGTTTATTCGTCTAAGACGAATAACTACTCTAGATTATTCGATCAAATTATTCGTCTGAGGCAAATAATTACTCTTAATATTAATTTGATGTTTTTAGACGAATTACATTTCGTCTTCGGCTAATTCATCTGTCAGCACGTCTTCAAGAGGTGAAAACGAATCCTGACGGAAAACGAATGTGGTTTTTGACTTTGAGTTTATGCAAGAAGGGTACTGGTTTTTATTTGTTCGCAAGGTTTTATGGGATGTCCATTTCCTCTCCCCAGTCTTTACTGGGAAACTTCAAAGATTCGTCGTTGAGTTAGATGGATAATTTGTCTCTTGCTTGTATAAATTGCCTCATAATCATGGTAGCGGGATGGTTGTAAGGTGGGTTCTAAGAAAAGCATATTATCTTATGTAATTTCTTTGTTGTCGTTCGAGTCATTCCTGCAAAATTGTGTTCACTATGAAAATATTTCAACAGGGAAACAAGATGGCAGTAATTCGGAAGTAGCATTGCTTCTTCAGAGGCCCTGCCAGGGGGGGGGGGGGGGGGGTCCCGTGTCGCTTGTCTGAATTTTAAAATGTCTCATGTCGATGTTTTATCAATGCTTCACGTCTCTGTCGGAAATTGAACGAACATAGTTTGTCGGAATTTTAGAAAAGGTGGATAATGGTACGTTATGGAGAAACGCCTACAGTTCTACCATAGCTCAGTTATCGTTCGATGCGCATCGAACACGTAATGTTGCTGTCGCTTGACTGACGACCTCGTTCCCAGGGTCCCAGGTCTCCCAGGGAGTTGTGGAGTTGCGTAAATGATGTATAACGCGATGCTTAAGAGACCCTCAAGGGTACGTCCTCAAGGACCTCAAATTGGTGAAAAAATATACCAAACCACCGTTCTTTGTCGCTAATTCTCGGCTTTGATGTCGCTGTCGGAATTGTGTCGAGAAAGATTGTCTTTTGTCAAAATTTCATTTTACGTGCTGTCGCTACTTTCTGGGTCATGTCGCCTGTCGCAATTTACCCTGGCAGGGCCTCTCTTCAGTGTCAGAGCCATCAGAAGACCAAATACAGTCGTCTGAAGATGAACTTAAGAGATTAGCAGCAGTTTTCTTATCAAATGAGCTGACAGTTGTCTTTCTTATAACTGGTGGTAAAGCGAAATTTTCGTTTGAGCAGGAAAACGTTTCACTGGCTTCTTGAGTTTCTGCAAAATATTTTTGAGCTTCTAATTCTACCAAGTAACAATGCACGAAGTGGAAGGACGTCACTTCCATTGCAGAAAAAGGTAGCATACTTTAGAGCTTCTTGGAAACCGCAGATGACTTTCAGGTACAAAACTTATAACGTACAATCATAAAGCTCTGAGCTTACTAAAATAAAGTTGTAAAGTATTATTGTTACCAATAAGATTTCAAACACTTACCTCCAGGCCTTGATTATTCTGGATTAAAAAAAACTTATCCAATAAGCGTTAAAAATGCGATTCTTTATCAGTATTATGCCGTTGTATTTGCTTACCGTTTTGGTAGAAAATTTTAAAGCTGTCACAGTGTTGATGCGCCAGGAAATGACCGGCAATAACATCAGCATGTTTCAAAATGACATCTATGTATTTCTTGTTGAACTGCGGGTAAAACCACTTCTTTCCGGGAGCTCTCTCAAAGGCTCCTGGTGGCACGTGACCTATGATGAAGACCTGAGAAACAATAGCGATAGCTAAGAAACACATGATTTAGTAATAAAAGCTGATCGAAACCGATACTCCTTATTTACGGTATTTGACATGTTGGTTGGGAAAACAATTCAAACTCTGGCGACACGGCCTAACTCGTCACAAGTCTCTCGTAGCTCAGTGGCTAGACCATCCGACCGGCGTGCGGCAGGTCAAGAAATTCCAAACTAATTCTAAAAATAATCATAACTGCCAACTAGCTAGGGAAACAATCTATTTTTTGACATGGATATGTCCCTGGAAGAGCCGATTTCTCGTTGCTGTGACACCACGACAAGGTGAATGACGACGAATTACTTGACAGTTTAACAGCAGGATAGTCTTAACTGGCCATTGTCAGTGGCTGTGGAAAGAGATTCTCAATGGGGTGAAAGAAGTTCAAATATTAATTTCCATTGTTGTAGCACACATTTAAGGTCTTAGGATCATTCTGGGATGAATAACAGTCTGAACAAGACATGGCAAATGACAAATCATGGCTTGAATTTTTTTTACGGTTAACATTTTTACGCCTAAAGGTTAAAACTGTTCACATTTTACGCCTAATGACTAAATTTTTGGGCCGGTTAATCCCATTGAGAGCCTCTGGAAAGGTGACCATTATGGGGAAGTTAATCATTGGGGGATCCAGAATTCATCGTAACAGGGTGGGGAGGAGTAAATAGGAAGGGGGAGCGGAGTGAAAATGTTTTTGCAATAAGGAGGGCGGGGGGGGGGGGGGAAGCGGACCCTCGGGCCCTACCCCTAGATCCGCCACTGTTAATTAAAGTGGAATAAACGAAATATATCGACCAGTGTCATCCTCATTCCCAGGGTTCTCCTCTTCCCGCCCGCCTCTCTCTCTCGCTCTAGGGGGGCTGAAAGCGGAGAACCCTAGGAACGAGGTTGGACCAGTGTAGGGAGTTGGCCGACATGCCATTGAAGGTTCGACAGTACCTGTTGTTTAGTCGCAGACGCATTCGTCAACAAGCCGTCTAACCACCCGAACTGACCCGCGGGATCTGGTAAGTCGGCCGTTAATTTGTCATTTGTGTAGTAGTAGACAGTGTTCAGGCTGATGAGGCGTAAGCCAGGTTTGATAACAACTGTGTAAAATCCGCCTGCAAGAGGAAAGCAAACCATAAGTCCTAAAGGTATGTAATAATATATTTTGCAAAAGCGTTTTCCCCGGGTATCAACAATGAGCACGTTTGAATGTCAAAGTGACTTGTAAGATATACCTTTTTTAAAATTATCCACAGCGTCCTGAGGGAGCCATCGACTCCACAGATCCCCCACAGCTGTGTAAATGTCATTCGGCTTTGGCGGCATCAGGTGTTTAGGATGATAGTCATGGTTACCGAGGGCGGGGTAAATCGTCGTATTTGGAAAGACAGTGAACAGCAGGTCGGTTAAGTTCTTGACGGTTTCTATGACTTCCTCCGTGCTTAGTTCACTGTTTGCCACGTGAGGCATGTCATCTCTATAACGCAATGATATGAACTAGCGATTTATTAATGATTGTAGTACAGGGCGGTGTTCAATTCAGTGTCAAAGATATATTCGTGATTTTTTTTTTGGTTCTGCATTGCTACTCTGTATAATTGGCTGAAAAATCTCGCGCCACCTTCTCGATCAATCAAAGGTAAAAATAAATCCAAGCGTGACTTGCGTGCACGCGTTTTCCCGCGCTTGATGCCTGCTACATGTATTTGCTTCGAGTTATGATTGGTTGATTGGATTGTCTGCATCAGTTTTGATTGGCCAGAGTGATTTTAACTTTTGGTTTTGGTTTTGTGACACTCAATTGAAAACCACTCTGAATCTAGGATGTTTGGCTATTTCACAGTATACCGTTCATTCTAACCAAGGCAAAAATTAGAAGGGTTTGTATGAAGTCATCCGAACATAACGGTGCCAATATCTCGCCTCCAAATTGCAATAAGATGCTGATTTTTGGCAAGCAGGCATTTTTCGACATGCTCTTTCCGAATATCTAATCAATCCCATAATTTCACAAATTTAGTTTTTGTGACGTCCCACTTTAGTACTCTATTGTTCACCGTGATCCGAATATCACATTACGCTTGGAACGGCGGGATAACCAATCAGTCAGAAGGGGTTCCACTTTCAAGACTAAATCTTTCTGGTATCAACGTTTCATTAGTAAATAAAATGGCTGCTAAATGGCTACCCAGTGGTTTGCAGTGCTGTGAAAACGAACTAAAATTGAAGACATAACTACGTGACCTTGTGCAACTGGCATGACGTGACTGAGAATTAAAACCTTACCCTGTCCAAATAATGAAATCCGGATTAGGTTCAATATCCCTCATAGCAAAGACTGAAGAGTTAATGAGCTTCCACGGAGAATCGCACAAATAGTCTCCCCAACTTCCCGCTGTACTGGGCTTCTGGGTGTTAGGAGTCTGGGAGTTGCAAATCTTGTCTGGGTCGGTTGACATCTGGTAGGTCTTGTCGTAATGGAAGTCTGTAACCTGCCAAAAACTTCCTACAAACCCGGCAATACAACATAAGTTTAAAGGGTCAGGTATATTAGAATCTAAGAATGTGGGGAAGGGGATCAGTTAGTGTTATATCGTGACTTTGTTTTGTTATTGTTGTGTTACATTGTACGAAGCTACGTCATAGTCGTGTTACGTGTATATGGATGCGCTTACGCAGAAGTGAGGACCGGGAATAAAGAAGAGTAGAATGTTCATGTTCAATGCTTGTGTTCGTTCATAATTTCGTCCTTGAATTTCTAAGTTACAACAGTTAGGATCGCTAGGGGGGCTATATGTTTGCTGGCAATAATATCCGTTGTGTTGGGCACGTTTTTAACTTAAACATTATGGAAAGCACTGTCAAATCTCTCGATAATAGACTGAAATAAATGCGATGAAAAGGGCTACGGAAATTTAGAAACGTTACATTGCCAAAACCGCATTTTTTCACTAACCACTCTGAGAGGTACGTTACACACTTTTAAATCAGAATTCCGCACCACCCCCTCACCCCATGTTGGGCTTGTAACGCAATACATATGATTTATACTCGCGTACACTGAATATCGCACTGAGTGCAGTGTCGCACTCATTTGGCCATTTAAACCAATTGTTATTCGTTTTAGCATTGTAACATTGTTTAGCTACCAATAGTGTATGAATGAAATGAGAAATATACGAAGGAACATTTTCAAAACAGACACACAACACTGACAAAATAAGAAACATTATGGTGAATCATCAATATTCATTTGTCGCTCGAGCAGCTAAATTACTTTCTCTACCGATTTCGTTTTTGTACCTATCACCTATATATCTGCTTTCGTTTTAATATTAAGGTTACATGAGATGCTGACTACTCCTTGGAATAATTTGTAAAATGTAAAGAAAGCGCAGAAAGTGCTAGCTCTACTCCAACCAGTTTGTTTACCTTCTGCCAGGATTACAGGTTTGAATTGCAAGAAAAATACAACAATGGCGAGCGCCGTCTTCATGATTTCGCTTTAAGATGCAGATTTTCTGCACTTCCTCGGCTTCTTCTGCAAATAATAGATCCTCGGAGTTAATATATATGGGGTTATACGGAAATCTTACCACAGAGAAAGATTTCCGTATAACGCCATAAATTAGTTATGCATAACGTTCTTAAAACTGAAACAAAAGCAAAAACAATAACGCATGCAAGCATAATTAATGTATGGGGTAAAAATACGGAAATTTTACCTTGTTACGCCTTCTGTAAGCGAAGAACTACAAACAACGCCAAATGCAATGTGATTCGCGATACGTATCGTCTCCAACACTTCCTGCCTTTATACCTGGAACCAAGAAGAATTAGAGAGCATGCGCCTGTTCCATGCTGTCACGCACAACGGGAAAGTCACGCAAGATATATTAAATGATTAAATACACTTTTCAAAACAAAAAAAATACTTCGACAGCTTCAGAATGTTAGGACGCTCCAAATGGTCACGTGAGCAAGCCCAAAATTCAAATGCGATCGATCCTTTTTCCAGGGTGCAAACAGTTTAGCGATTTCGGTAGTATTTGCTGCGATTTGGTGTGATTTCCACCGGTGGGGGGGGGGGGGGGGGGGGGAGGAGGGGGTTACTCGATATATCCTTGGGTGGGGAGGTGCGGCCCGGCCCCTCATACCCTGATCCTGTTTGAGACAAAAATCACTGATTTTCCTACCCTGTTTAAGACAGAATTCCGATTTTTGATATCCTGTTTAAGACATTTAACCCGAAAAAAGTTTGCTGTAGTTTAGTTCGTAGAACATACACGCAGGCTGTTTATCGTCCAAGAAAAGATACCATGTTTAAGACAACAATTGATGAAATCGATACCTTGATTAAGACAAAAAATGATAAAATCGATACCCTGTTTAACCCTATTCAGCCTGGGCTTTTTCTGAGTTTCTGAGCCTGGGGGGGGGGGGGGGGGGGGGGGCACATTGTGCCCCCCTTTCGTAACTTCAAGAACATTAAGGCTATCACAATGAAACCTAGAGGATACATAGTACGTCCAAAACTGTCTCGTTTGCGGACCGCACAATGGAAGGATGACGTCATATGACGTAGTTATTAGGTAATTAGTTATGCGGCCGCCATCTTGGATCCGCCATCTTGGATTTCTGAATTTTTTTTAAATGTCTTAAAAACTGTCAAAATTCACCCAAAATTAATAAAAACCAATAAATAAACGCTAAAAGACGTAAAAATATAAAAGTTATACCAATAAACATTGTTTTTCTTCATTCAAAGGTATAAATATCCAAATTTCAAAAAACATGGCTGTCAAAATCTTGTTGCCATGGAAACATCAAGTCACGTGATCAAAAAATTGTCATATGAAATTGTTGCCAGATAAATTTTAGGAAAAGTCGCGAAGTTTGATGGCGTTTGAATATATATTAAAGAAGTTATGAATGTTGAAAGTTAGCGCGGGCACCTTGCCGTGCCCCCCCCCCCCGGCCGAATAGAGTTAAGACAAAAATCCCGAAAGACATACCCTGGCTGCCGCACGTCCCCATTAAGCCCTTATAAGGGAGTATTCCCCCCCCCCGGGGATTTCCCAAAAATCGCCGCCAAGTCGCATCAGGTTTCAAACATGTTCTCTGCGACATCGCGCGACAAATCCCGCGTAAATCGCACTAAAATCGCCGCGAGTTTACACACGCGATTTGAAGATGCAACTTGCGCGCGACAAAAATTGCATCGAAAATTGCCGAAAAAATCGCTTGTGCAAACGCCAGTTTTTGTCGCACTTTTCGGTGCAAGTTTTGTCGGGCGCAAGTTGCATCTTCAAATTGCGTGTGTAAACTAGCGGCGATTTCAGTGCGATTTGGGAGCGATTTGTCGCGCGACGTCGCAGAGGTTTCGAACATGGCAACTTGGCAAATGTCGCACAGTAAACCCCACAGGAAAACAACCCTAGTTTACGCTACAAAAACATCGCATCAAAAATCGCAGGTATAAACAGGCCTTTAAGAGTTGCACAGTTAAAGGCATGAACCAATTCTTAATTATAACATATAGCGAAAGGCAAAAGAGAAAAAAAAAATGTGATCGCATGACTGAACGAAAAAAAGCGCGAAAATATTGCCGCGTTAATCGCAGTTCACCTTGGCGAAGCTGAATGAAAGTTCACCTTGGCAAAGCTGTTAAAACCGCTTGATCTGGAGAAAACGAACAAGCACAATTTTCTGAAAATTTCTCTGAAATATGGTATATGCTTTATTCTTTCTTGAAAATGTTCCTAAACATTGTTTGAAGCGGTTTGTAACCGAAAGATCTAACCATCGCGGCTGTAGGAACTAAAACGAGCAAGTTTGTATTTTTTTCGCACGTGCAAGTTTTCAGTCGAACTCAGTGGAGAAACAGTTTATGAACTGAAACGGAGACTTTGTGCAGCTCAAGTGCCGTTGTTAAGGTGTAAAGATGCGGGTTCTTTAGCAAATGGTCCACGTGAGATAAATGTTATCAGGGATCTTCCTTATTTTACACTAAACGGTCCTAAACGGTACTCGCAGATTGGTAGAGGCTATTAAAATACTTACATTACTATAATTATTATTTCGAATTGTTAATTATGAAATTTAATTTCAGATCACACTTCGTAATCGGCTTTTTATTTTGTCAGTTTTCGTTATTTTTTTATTCAGGCTCTAACTGAAAACCCATCAGTTATTGTATAGCTGCGATGAACTCATTCTTTTTCAGTTTCTTTTTAATTTTTCTCCGACTGGTAAAGCCTGCGAGCAAGCTCTCGATCCCCTAGCCCGAGAGCTTGCTCACAGGCTAGGACTGGTAGGAGATCACACGGACGAAACTCCGAAAAGAAAACATTTTCCGATCGAAGATACCTACAGAATGGTATGCCGAGTAAACTCCTTCCAATTCCAGAAATTTTGGTTGGGAATTAAATGGAACCGTCCGGTATGAGTGTGCGCAGTGATGGAAACTTTAGCTACCCAGTGCAGCGGTACAACTGGGAACGAGAATTTTTGAAAACGGCGGATTTTTTTCAGTCGTTTCGGAAATTTTCCGCTCAGACCTAACCTTTTTATTTAATTTTCGACCGAAATTTTCGCATTTGGTGGCTTAATGGAAAGCATCCTTAGAAAATATCCCTTATTGTAGAAAATAAGGACTATCCGTAAGTTTAGGGATCTAGATCAAGGAATCTGGAGTGCAGATAACAAACAAATCACAAAATCGTCATCAATTCAGCAAACAAATGACAAGTACTTGTATTTTCCTAAGATCTTCTGATTTCTAGAACTAAAAAAGATTGAACAAACTGTGGAGAGCCTAGGAGTCTTTTCAAGACTTAAGTCTGCGAGTAAAAGTGGCCGGGCCGGAGCTTAACCTGGTTCCTATAGCAAGAAGTGCACGTGACTGAGAGTATTACAGCTGCCTATAGACGCCTCTTTTCCTATTTCCTGTTAACGTTTGATGATTGTAATTTTTATATCCGTGTTGTATACCAAAACGTCCTTGAGTGCAAGGAACATGGCAAACTTGGGTGTAAAAGTTACCATGATTCGGTTTTCCGAATGTTTGTTACGGATTATTTATTACCAATCTTTATTTAACAAGTGGTTTTAAAAACAAGACACGACAAAAGCTTAATTTTTTTAAGGCAGTTAGGAAGCTATATTTTAAAAGGTATTTTCTATACACGCCAGTGATAAAACTCTTCTCAAACTCGACGTGGAACAATTACGATAAATTTTTGCACTCAAGAAGTTCTTATGCATCAAAATACAAGATCATATACAAAACTCAATTAAATTATGAAAGAGGGCGAATTGCTTTAAGGTGGCCCCTAATAGTTTTAACATTCCCATCACGATATATCTATCATATTCAATCACAGCTACACCAGTAAAGTTAAGAAAAAACGTTTAATACAGGTTTGTAAACACTTAACCAATGAACAAATTTAGCTGGCTACGACATCAAAATTTGTTACCATGGCAACGTCAAAAGAGGCCAAAAAGACCCCATTTTCAACCTTTTGAGACTAATAACTTTAAAACTGCTCGGTGAAATTTTTTGATTTTTATACATTTTCGTCTTATAAACATTTGTGCCAATTTTGAAAAAAATCTGTACATAGGATTCAGAGATATGTCATTTTTACATAAATTTAAGGTAGCTCTGAATTATATGTACCGAATTTTTTAAAAAAATTGTTAATATGTTTCTCTTGCCAATTAAACAAAAATATATCGAAAACAAAAACTTTCACCGCGTAGTTTATAAGTTATTAGCCCGAAATGGTCCAAAATAGCGTATTTTTGACCTCTTTTAGCGTTGCCGTGGCAACGAATGATGACGTCATTTTGATACCACGTTGTTGACTGATAAAAGATTTACTGGTTCCAACTAAAAGATTTTTAGCCACATCATCGGGCTAGCTGTAATAGAATGCAAAAGACGAGAGGGCCGAACAATATGGAGCCACCTTAAAAAGATTCAATCATAATTAATCTTTAAGCATTTGTCCTCTCTCTGCAATAAAATATTGTATTGGCAAATGTGTTAGTAATTTAATAAAATATACTTGGAACATGGCCATGCTATTGTAACCGTTAGTTTCAGGTTCGAACAATGTATCTGCGGGCTCTACTTATTAAAGTCTTACGTAGGCCCGGTTCAGACGCCGAACTTTTCATGAGCCGAAAATAATACAGTTGAATTTTGGAACGGCTCGGCCGTTCTTCCCGCCTTGCCCAGCCGGGAATTTCGGCTTTGGAATGGCTTTGATTCAGACGCCGAACTTTTCATGAGCAGAACCTAATGCATAAATTATTATAACTTATTTTATATAGGACGACTGGTGCGTGTTCTAGCATCGTCCGCAATGTTTACTTTGCCTGAAAACAGCTGACCTTTCGATTTGTTTCTCTTCAAACTGAATTAAATTCGGCTAATTAAGTTCGGCGTCTGAATCAACAGGCGTACTTTTGTTAATTTGGGTGGGTCCAAATTCGAATTAAGTTCGGCTCATGAAAAGTTCGGCGTCTGAACTGGGCCTAAGCCCAGCAAGCTTTCCTGGGAGCTCCTTCCAACTACACTGTTGTAACACCATTGGACTATGGGGTTAATATATACAGCTATTTCAATTAATGTTGTCGGATGAAAAAGGCGAAAAGCCAAGACCGCAAGGTAGTATGGGATTTTTATAAAATGGCTTTTAACCCTAACCCATACTACCTTGCGGTCTTGGCTTTAAGCTTTCATCCGACAACGTTAATTAATATGGCTGTATCTCGCTTTGATCCGATCCTTTATTCTTATTCCTTGCCATGGTTGGCAATGCATTATATAATAAATTAAAATAATAATATGTTATTTACTTCGTTAAATATTCGTTTTGAGCAGTTGCTTGCGAATACCACTTATTTAAGGGTAAATATCAAACTGTGTAGTTACGTTAGGCAATAAGCGTTCTAGTTCTGAGTCAACTATTAGAAGCTTAAGATCAAGAACAGCTGAAATTGCGTTACTTCATTCTTAAAATAAATGCAGATCATCTCCTGGCATACAAGGATCTCTGTCTCTCACAGTGGTCGTCGGTCATCACCGGTTACTTGCGTGCGAGGGTGAGTGTGCTGAGTTATTGACAGGTTGGTGGTCAGTGGGCAGGTGTTACCAGTGGATTATCTCTGGCTGCTTGCATGATAGGTGGATACTCTGGATTGCTTGTATGACCATTTGACAAATGTTCTTGTGACTGGTCACCTGTGGCAACTGTCGTTCGATCATCTTGAACTGCTTCCACAACAAGAGGATACACTGGGTTAGGTTCACTCCCACTTGAAGACTGTTCTTCAGATTGATGACCTGCGACGGGTGAAGATGAATCATCCTGAACAACTTGCGCAAGAGGAGGATATTTTGGATTGCTTCTATGACCAGCTGATGAATGTTCGTGTGACTGATCACCTGTGGCTGCTGTCGTTGGATCATCCTGAACTGCTTGCGCAAGAGGAGGATATTTTGGATTGCTTCTATGACCAGCTGATGAATGTTCTTGTGACTGATCACCTGTGACTGCTGTCGTTGGATCATCCTGAACTGCTTGCGCAAGAGGAGGATATTTTGGATTGCTTCTATGACCAGCTGATGAATGTTCGTGTGACTGATCACCTGTGGCTGCTGTCGATGGATCATCCTGAACTGCTTGCACAAGGGGAGGATATTGTGAATTATCTTTCAATCCGCTAGGAGAATGATCGTTAGCTTGGTGACCAGTGGCTTGTTTAGGTGGGTCATCTCTAGCTGCTTGTACAAGAAGTGGTGGACTGTTCGCACTTGTGCCAAAAGAGTGCTCTTGAGGTTGGCGGCCGGGCTCCTGACCGGTTTGACTATCTCTTGCTTTATCAGAGCAGTTGCCAATA
The DNA here is from genome assembly GCA_022457155.1 of Cladopsammia gracilis. Classification (NCBI taxonomy): domain Eukaryota; kingdom Metazoa; phylum Cnidaria; class Anthozoa; order Scleractinia; family Dendrophylliidae; genus Cladopsammia; species Cladopsammia gracilis. The sequence goes on along the minus strand of JAJGOT010000926.1, from coordinate 3,407 downwards.
GCTGGAAAATACTGTGAATCACTTGCCTCGAAGGACTTCGGCATGCCTGTTTCCATGACGGGTGCGTTACATGCACTGTCTGTGCAATCACCAGAGGAATAAGGCATAAATTTCTTTACCTCAATCTTATCGATAACATAGACTCCCTCGCCATTTTCCCTTGAGGTCAACAGAACTCGCATTAACTGGTCACCTAGTTTAGTGGCTTTTCTCCGCATTGTTTCGAAGTACTGCTGTGTGAAAGCCAAATGAAGTTCTTGTTCTTCAATGACACCTGGTCGCATTACCACCATGTTTCCCTGATACTTTGTGAACTTCAAGGCTAATGTTCCTGGCTTTCTATGACCAATCTATAACACAAAGTAAACGTTGGAAAGTTAACGTATTTGTTCAGCTAAAGAGAAATGTACAGAGGATACGACGTTATCATGATTTTCCCAGTTATTCGCATGTATGGGTTATACAGTTTTTGTATATTTATGTTTTTCCAATAAAGTTTGTGTCGTTGTTGTTTTTGCTGTAGATGTCACATAAGGCAAGTTGAGATAAGGCGATTTTTGTATATGACACTAATCTTATACAAACATAAAGGTAACGTAAAAAAGGTTTCCGGTTAAACGTTTTTGGACAAGCGAAATATCGCACACAAAAGTGTGAGGTATACCAAACGTAAAGTGCTAATTTTCAAAAAAGTTAACTTCAAGTATTTTTAGAATATATTGAATAAGTTCAGTAGTAGACTAGATACTGAGTTTCCCTGTGTGCGAATTGTTATCGACCGAGATGTACAAAATCGTGTCCATAAAATTTAGATGCTTTTCGTGGTAGTCATTTTTTTTAATTTAAAAAATTGTGTTTATAATCAACATACTTAAGATACAGCAACCTTTATGATTATACGCTTCACGTACTGTATCAGTCTTAACTGACCTGGTAAAACATTTCTCCAGATTCCAGGTGGTTTGATGGTGCCAGCAAGTGAACGATCACTTTTCCTTCCTTCACTAAAGGAAATCCCTTAAAACAAAAATAAAGCAACATAAAAGATAAATGTTTAGTTTTGACAGCCTTCCACCTAGACAGGAAGAAAAGATAGCTTGGTAACACTGGCTTTTCCTACAGATTGCGATTCATAATGTATGTGGCAAGCACCAACATAGAAATGTCCACGGACTTTCAAAAGAGAATAGTTCTGGAATCCAGTCCTCTTTTAAACACACGACGCAAACGCAACCACAAGCACAGTAAGAAGCACGAGCATTTGAGCATCTCAAAATAGCGACCGAATATCTCGAAGAACGGGAATTGTTTCACCTTGCGTTTGTGTTGCCCCCTGGTTCACACGTGTGAAATGCATACGTACTGCAAACGCAAGGAAATGGAAATATTCCATTTCTTGCGTTGGCGTTTGCGTTTGCGTTATGGCAGATCAAACGTGTTTTTTGTTTGCGCTTGTGCTTGTGTTTGCGTTTGCGTCGCACGTGTGCTTTATGTTTCGGACGAAAGGAGGAAGTGATTTCGGATCAGGGTTAATTAGTACTGGTTTAGGTCCAGTAGGCTCAAATACAACTCAATACACAAACACGACTCGTACACCAACTTGTACTCATCAACTGCCGATTCTTTTATGTCAAATGCTTTTAAGCAGAGATGAGGGCCTTTGTATTTTGTCAGTATTCTCTTATCTATATATGTACCTTCTCTTTCAGTTTCTTCAGTAATGAAATAGTTCGTGCGATAAATTCATTGGTGAATTCATGCTGGGATCCACCATATCTTTGATTCAGTATTCCCTCAAGGCCTTGTCGAACCCTGTTGCTGCAGGGATATGCGTCCTCATAAACCACGGCAAGAGCACGCTGTGCTGTGACAAGAGATTCCTGCACAACAAAACCCAAAAATAAATGTATATTTACAGTCTGACTCATTGACTCATTGTTTAAAAGGCACTTTCAATCAACGGCAAGGTATCAGAATTCTGTCTAGACAGTAAAGTAGTCGGTTTTCCCGGCCCTTCCTAATCCCACGCAGGAGATGCGCCGAAGGGCTGATTTCCAAATCTTTCGGCCGCTCGCTAAACTACTTTATTTTGGGAAATTAACGCTCCATGAAATTAACGCGAATTTTTAAAATTAATTCAAGTAATTAATAAAATTAATTAAATTAACGCGTTAATTTAAGTCGCATTAATTTTTGTGAGCGTTATTAAATTTCCGCGACATTTTTTAAGTGGAGCGTTAATTTCCGAGACCTTAATTTCACCCCAAATTCTGAAAAGATCTGGCTACTGTTCGAATACATATAGCAACTAATAAACAATAACCTTTTCTTTTCTGCACACTATTTTTCGATTTTTTACGATGTAAAAGCCTTAAAAATACGTCATCTGCAATATTTCCAGTTCATTCTTGCTTTCAGAAGAGTAGGTCTCGACATCCGCTTTTTTTTTTGTACTACAGCAAAAATATCTCTAGAGACATCAATAATCGCGTTAATTTTCTTCATTTTGAAACTTTGCCCCCCCCCCCCCCCCCCTCGCGTTAATTTCCTTTATTCGAAAGAAATTTTCCCTCCAATTCGTGTTATCTAAGTCGCGTTAATTTCAAAGACCTTAATTTACAGGAGCGTTAAGTTACTATAAGGTATAGTCTCTACGCAACCGTTCACGTTAAGCCTGGTTCACACTTGCGACATAACGACATAACAGCGAGGTCACGCACTTATGTCGAATTATTTCACCAGTGAACATAACCATGATAAACACGAGTGTACATAAAGATGAAACTGATTTTTTTTCGTATGTCGTTACGTCCATGTTCTCATGCCGTTTACATGTTTTTTTTTTTAATAATGTCCAGTTAAACAACAGCTAAACAACATTAAATTTATGTAATTACTTGGGCGTGGCGACCAAGTATAAAAATGCAGTTTGGTCATACACAAATGTGCAGTATTGCGCAACTCTGGGGACTGGCGGGAATGGGCTCGTGTTCAAACCTTCACCGCGGTCAAACGTCCGAGGCATTTTTCGTTTTATTTAGTGCGATTTCATTTAATATTAAGTGGAAACGTAGACAAGGATGTATAAAATAATTAGTTTATGAAACTTTCTTTTTATCTTTCTCAAAATAATAAGCTTCTTTTCGTTGAAAAATGATCAAAACGCTTCGTGCCTGAGCAAAATTGTGCGGTTCATAGTTTTCAAACGCTTAGAGTCCTTACAACTTTTTTAGTAAACTTTCAAAACGATTACTGCCATCGTTACCATCGTTCCCCGCGCTCCCATTTTATATTTTACTGTTCTTTACTGATAGGAGCCTCTGCGGAGGAGAGAGTACCTCAACTTAAAAAAATTATTTCAAAGGGCTAGATTTGTTTCTCTCCTCCTAAATTATCACTTCTGTCGT